>JAJPUD010022354.1:0-21563 GCA_023553655.1 Myrmecobius fasciatus | reverse complement strand
GTGCATACCCTTTGACCCAGCAGCATTTCTATTGGGCTTATATCCCAAAGAAATCATAAAGGAAGGAAGGGGCCCCACATGTGCAAAAGTGTTTGTGGCAGCCCTTTTTGTGGTGGCTAGAGACTGGAAATTGAATAGATGCCCTTCAATTGGAGAATGGCTGAATAAATTATGGTATATGAATATTATGGAATATTATTGTTCTGTAAGAGATGACCAGCAGGATGATTTCAGAGAGGCCTGGAGAGACTTGCGTGAACTGATGCTGAGTTAGATGAGCAGAACCAGGAGATCGTTGTGCACGGCAACAACAGTGCTATATGACGATCAATTCTGATGGACTTGGCTCTCTTCAACAATGAAATGTTTCAAACCACCTCCAATTGTTCACTGAAGAAAGCCATATACACCCAAAGAGAGGGATGTGAGATGTGGACCACAACATAACATTCTCATACTCCTTGATTGATGTTTGCTTACATTGTGTTTCCTTTATCTGATATATCGTTTGTGTATATAAGATTTTTCTTGCACAACAATGATAAGTTTGGAAATATGTATACATATATTCGATTTGCCAATATTTTAACATAATTAACAGGTAGTGGATATCCTGCCATCTAGGGGAGAGGTGGGGAGTTGGGGGGAAAAATTTGTAACGGAAAGCTATGTAAGGGTTATTGTTGAAGAATTACCCACACATATGTTATGCAAATAAAATAAAATTTAAAAAAAAAGAATATTAAAAATAAATTTTAAAATTTAGAAACATTTATTTTCTTACAAAAGAGAAAGTTTGCATCAATTCCATTATAAAGAACAAAAAAATTACATGTAGTTCAATTTTGAAAGGACATTAGATGCCTGCATATCCATTATTTAAATTGCACATCATTCAAAACCTTCTTACAAAAGATGGAAAGAATCTGTCACTCACTACATCACTGCATAGCACTGGCATGCTTAGAGGCTGGGTTTAGTGTGCATACATTTCCTGAGCCAGCATTCCCATAAAGGAAATGGAAACACTAATAGGAATGCTCCCCTCAAGATTTATTCATGCAATCTAATGTGTGCTCTATCCCTATGCTATTGCACAGGATTGCTATAAAGCCTGGAACCATCCATGACATTCTAAAGGAAATTTAACTATACTGGCCATTTTACCCAACCTTGATTTGATGAAGAAAATATATATGGAAACACTTATAATACACACATTTTTGTCCATCACACCTACAATTATTTTAGGAAAACTTTGACATTTTTTTTTGTCTTTTTCCTTTCCTTAAAATTATGTAAAGAAAAAATTTGACAGAAGCATGCATTATCAACTTCATTATTAAATTAGTGATGCCAACCTGCCCTCAATGACATTGAAGACTTTCAGTTTGTACTGTGATGATGAATTATACTAGCATAGTTTATGTTGTTGCTGCTAAAATTTCACGTCAGCATTTTCAACTTAATTATACATGGCAGAGTTTGCTTTCTAATAGTTATATAGCTGGAAGAGTTTGCCTGGGACTACAATATAGAGATTTCACTGAGTGGAATAAAGTTCTCATCATTTTTTAAATATGTTTTCACAGCTTTATACTAGATAATGAGCTATGGCTGATGGAATGTGCTAATAAGACAATATGAGCTCCATGAATGATAATCATATGAAGAAAATAACATCATCAATACATAATGTTAGACAGGTAAAACAGATGTGCCATAGTAGTTGAAACATCAATAAAGTTTGGCTGCCCCAACACTTGTAAAACTGGGAAAGTAGACACAGCTAAATCTGAGTGACACTTTTTTAGAAGCTCATCCCAGATTTAGGAATATTTTTCTGCATGTGAGTAATTAAATATATTGTTTAGATAAAGAGAGCAACTGCCCACTGAAGTTTTGTAACATTTTGAATTAATGTTCCATCCTTTTATTTATTAGATAGAAGCAATGATGATTTGGTCAAGTCATGGCATTGACCCCAAATAGTTTTGGCTGGATTGGCTATTATCTTAAGTTTGTGGTTTTCTCAAAATCACAAGACTTTCTGACTTACTGAACTTACCTGTGCCTTCCTAGCTCCCCAATTCCTTGTTTGCTCAACACTTCTACTGATCATTTAATTTTTCTGTGAAATTTTAACTTTCTTTAACCTCTAAACTCTTAAAATCTCTGGGTCAGTGGTACCCACTATTTCACACTACCTTGCAACTTTGGAAACCCAACTTTTCAGCATTTCTCACAAATGTATCTTTCTGACTCCATACATAGTTGGCTCTACTTCTAAAAGAATCTAACATAAAGTAATGTGGGTGGAAAAATAAGACAAATGGCCACTTCTGTTTGACCTCCCTAAATACCATACGTAAAAAAAATACAGTTCTAGTAGTTTAGACAATGACCAAAAGGAGATTGATTCCTTAGAAGATTTTTTGTAATACCATGAAGAATATATTTGTACCAGTGTCCACAGAGACTTATTTGAAATATCTAAGAGTGTGTATATCGATTTGGTAGTACAGGTTGTGTTGTAAAACTTGGTCTTGCTGCTTCATTCTTCAACAAGAGGGATATCAACCTTTATCAAGGATTTGCAGGATGTTCTTGCTGAAGCTAAAGAAGTGCCACAAATCACTCCAGGCAGCTAGGGGGTGATGTGGAAGTGGGGAGGGCTGGTGCAGTAATTGAATCTGCCCACAGTAGATCACTCCACCAAAAATATCAAAAGGGTATGTAACTTAGCCAGACCAAATCCTGTGTAACTTCAAGAACTTGAAGTACTATACCAGCTGTGATTTTTCCACCGATTTTTGTTTTTAAGGCAGCTCAAGGTAAAAAAAAAGAAATGAAAGGATCAATTAGCAGCCTTATTCAGAAGATTTGAAAACTTTATTGCTGTAGTTCAAATTAACTCCCTCTTATCCATCTTTACCACAAACTACATTTATAATTTTGTGACTGAGAATCATTTATTGTGCCTTTAACTTTAGACAACTTTTTTTTCTACTAAATTTCATTTATTTCATTTTATTATTATATTTCTGGATAATTAATGAATATGAAATTGTTAAATCCAACCCATCCACATATAAAAGATTGTAAGCTGTTTTGTGTGCATTAAGCTAATTGCAAATATAGAGTAAGAGGAGCTCAGCTAATATTTCTCTATATAGTATATGAAAATTTTGGTTGGAAATATGGACACAAATGAAAAATAATGAAAACATATATGGATTTTCTGATACCTCTATCACTGTTGACAATTTAATTCAAACATGTGACTATTAATAAGTTAACTAATGATAAAGAAACCAATAGCAGGAGAGGCAAATATACAACAATAAAAGGGAGAATAAGAAGTACAAAGATGGATTACAACAAATAGGATTAGTTTAGACTTTGAAAGATTTAGCAACTGATTAAGGCAAATGTGATTTGCAGATGGTGAAATGGATGGAGAACCAGATGTAAAATAAGGAAGATTTGAGTTTAATTTAAATCTTGGCTGAGATATGAACCCTGGTAAGTCACTTAAACCTATTTGCCTCAGTTTCCTCATATATAAAGTGAGCTGGAGAAGAAAATGGCAAGTTACTCCAGTATTTTTGCAAAGAGAATCCCTAAAAGGGTTACAAAGTTAAACAACTGAAAAATAACAAGTTAAAAATAACTTTCACATAAGAACAAAAAATTCATAGCATAAAAATGTAGAAGAGTTTTTAACAAACAAGATATATAGAAAATCATAAATGATCAAGTAAAAAATTTTGATAGATCAAAATTAAAAAGTTTTGCATAAAAATATTGTACAAATATCTTCCCTCCTTCTGTTTTTCTTTTCTTTATCCCTCTCTGACTCACTATCTGTCTCAGTCTGTTTCTATCAGTCTGCCTCTGATTCCAGCTCATTTACTCTCTCACACTTTCAATTATTTTCAGCCTGCATCGTGGAGAGTTAGAATCTCTGATTCACCTTGTCTATTGGTATCTATTCTAACTCATGTCTCCATGATTCATTTTAAACATATAATTGTTTTCAATTGACAAAAGAAAATATTCTCCCTCTCTCCCACCTACTACAACTCACCAAAAGAAAAAAAAATACCTTTTAACAAATAACTAATCAAAATTTAGTTCACGTTGACTATATGCAGATATATGTGTCATTCTGTTCTATAAGACCATCACCTCTCTGTGAGGAAGTAGATAGTATGATTCATTATTGTTTTTTTTGAAATCATAGCTATTCATAACATTTATCAAGATTCTTAATTCCTTCAAAGTTGTTTGTCTTAAAAGTGTCATTACTATAGCATAAAAAGTTTTCCTGATTTTACTTGCTTTATTCCGTATCAATTCTTATATATCTTCCCAGATGTCAATGAAAACATTGCTATATCTTTTTTTAGCACACAAGTATTATCCCATTAAATTCATAAACTATAATTTATTTAGTCATTCATTAATTGAAGATCTTAATTAATAGTTCTTACCACTATTAAAAGAACAACATGAAAAATATTTATACCACTATTAAAAAACTGGTATAAATATTTTTCATTTTGTTCTTTTTCTTTTTTTTTTTCTCTTTGGGGTAAAATCCTAGTAAACTATATCTTTGGTAGCATATTTCTAAATTGGTATTCAGAATACCTGAATTATACTTTTCCATTGTTTTCAGGTTCCTGAAATTCAATTTTTTCCCTCAGTCTCTCTCTCCTTCTTCCCAGTTGGAAATCTTCCCAGATCTCCACAAGGTATTATAAGAGTCTCATTAAAAGTTCAATAGTTATAATAAACAACTTCCTTATGATGTTTCCCTTTGAGAAACTACATGGTACAGTGGAAAGAGCAAGGGTTTGAATATTAGAGGACTTGTGTTCAAATTTCATTTTTTTCAACTTACTACTTTGACATGTGTGAGGTTAGGAAAGCCATTTCAGCTATATGGGCTTGCATTTCCTTATTTGTAAAATAAGTGGACTCAAGTAAATGACTTCTAAGGACATTTACAATTCTAAATATCTAATCTTTTTTTATAAATAAGAAAATCTATGCATTGTGGTAATGATTTGTTAAGACAACTGAACTACTAAGTAGATAAAGAAGCTGGAATGTTTCATACTAAAATATCAATAACAAGAATTTTCATTTTTATAGCAGGTCAAAAGTTAATGAGTTTCTAAGTAGTGGGATATTATTTATAAATAAATGATAGTTAATTTTTCCTTTCCAATTTTTTATTCTTGTCAAATCCTATGTATTCTTTGTAGGTCTTATAATTTGGCCACAATCTGACATTTGTCAGTCTTCTGGTAATTCTTAAATTAAAAAAGAAAGAAAGAAAGAAAACTTATGTTGACATGCCATCATTTGATGTACCACTGAGAAAGGATGAGAGGCTGTTAATATCTGCATCAATTGCAGAAGATTCTTTTTGTGTTCATAAATATTTATGATTTCTATTTGTTAGCTGTCTTCAGTTTCATTTTCTTGAGATTTCTTCATCTGGGTCTTCTTAAAGAAGACCCTTACATAGCTAGACAGCAGAGGACATCTGAAGAGAGGAAACAGGAAGAAATTAAAAGTCAACTACAAAACTAGGAAAACATTCAGGGCTTTTGTCCATGTGCTCTCCAGATGAAATGGTGACTCTTTCATGGCAAGAAATGCAGTAATGTATTTTGCCAACCATCAAATCCACTGAGAAATCATAGCTTCTAAAATTAGAGCTGGACTAGAAAAATTTGAGTATTATTTGGTTCTGGCAAATCACAAACTTTGAGCTGCTGCCTATGTGTACATATATAATTTGTACTCCTTTAGTGCTCCTAAATTCAGAGTAAAACTTGCTTTCCAGCTTTGTATTCATTATGCTGGCTTTTTTAGAAAAAATGAAATATTCATAGTAATGAATAATGGCTTTGAAATAGAAAAAGGCTTTTAAGACAATTCCAAATGTCCACAACCTTGATAACCCATTGTATATCTACTTGACCTATTAAATATAGCAAGATGTGCCATTCCTGAGCCATATGTCATTTTCAGGGAAGAATAACTTTCAAGGACAGCAAAACTACTCAAGAAATCGTATATGCTAGAAGCAGGATATTGAATATCTCATACCATCTATTTCTCAAGGGATCAATGAATTTAAATATCTAAGAATTCTTAAATATTAATGGCAAAAATAACTGATTAACAATATATAATTCAATATGGTTTGCAATGTAGCTAAGTGGCTTCCTTGATATTTCTCAGATATAACATTTCATCATCAATCTCCATCCCTTTGAATTGGATATATTCCTTGGCAGGAATGTACTAACATCTCACCTCTGCCTCTTGGTAAGATTGATTTCCTGCTCTGCTCAACTTGCATGACATCTGCATGAAGCCTTTTCTTAGTTTTCCAACTACAATGGCCTTTCTCCCTTGAAAACAATTAATTAGTGTTTATGTTGTATGTATTTTATATCGTATTTGAATATTTTATCTCTTCAATTAGAATAAAAGTTTGTCAGAGTCAAAAATTCTTTGAACTTTGTCATGCTTTTCCCTTCATATAGCATAATTTCTGGTACATTGGTTGTAGTCTTTCCTTTTTAAATAGGATCAAAGTAATATCACCATATTAGAGTGGAGTTACAGTGTGTCTGATTGTGGTTAATCAGAGAAATATAAGCTCAGAATACTCTACCACAGGATGGACACAAATAATCCATATGAACCTTTTGGGTAGCTTCTGTAATTTTGCACATTTCACATTTACTTTGGGCTAATTCAATTCTGCTTTGCTCATAGAGTACAGCAACTTTTCTAATGAGGGCATGCCATGCTGAACAGTTCTGTGCCAGGGTCTCCTATGTCATGCAATCAGTTCTAAAATTCTTAAGAGATACTTTGAGTGTCCTTGTACCACTTTTTCTGACCACTTTGTGAACACTTGCCCTTTGTGAGTTCTCCATAAAATATATATTTTTTTGGCAAGCATACATTTGGCATTTGAACAATATGGCCAGCCTAATGGAGTTGTGCTCTCTGCAATAAAGTTGGAATGCTTACAGTTTTATTCAAGAAAGGACCTCAGTGTCTAGCATCTCATACTGCCAGGTTACTTTCAGAATCATCCTAATTCAAATGTAAAAATTTCAGTTTCCTTGCATAGCATTGGTATACTGTTCAACTTTCAAAGGCATGCAATAATGGGATCAGAGTCAAAAATTCTTTGATCTTTGTCATGGTATTGTCTTCTCCTAGCAGAATGCATAGTATATACTAGGTATTAAATAAAATATTTCTGATTTATTGATTGAATGATAGAACTACAACGTGATTAAATTTCAGCATCCAGTTATTCAATTTAAAGTAGTGTATATCTGATAACTCACAAAAATATGTAGATTTAAGCAAATGTAGAATGTCCACTCCTAAGAAATGTATCCATTGTGCCAAAGACCTTCTTTGATATCTGCTGAAATTATGAAGATAACAATAGAACATCAATAGAACAGAACTGTCTTCTGTTTTGATTGAATTTTATGAGCAAAATCTTTATACTGCCTCTCTTTCATAAATAATTTTTTTTCATTTATAATCCATGAAATTTTAATGATAAGTAATAGTTTAAAATTCATTGAGAATTTATAATATTCTTTTATGTACCAATCACTATACTAGGTTCTAGGAATAGCAAGACAAAAATCAAAATATTATCTTGTAAACAAATACTTATATTCTGAGATATGAGGATGTTGAAGGATAGGAATATGGAAAGGTAGAGAACCATATGGAAATACACATATATACAAAATATTTACAAAATGAAGATATGTGGATATATATATATATATATATATATATACATACATATATATATGGATAGATCTGTATATCTATCTGTCTACATCTACCTATATAGATTGAGAAATCCAAATTTCTCTGTGTGTGCATGTGTGTATGTGTCTATCTCTCTGTATCTCTATCTCTGTCTCTCTCTCACACACATATATACACATACATATAATTTCTCAACTACATTACACTGCTTTATTTGCATTTTAAAGGAAATTCGGATTTCTAAAAGGTAGAAGTGAGAGGGAGTACATTATATCTACTATAAGGAATGAGGTATCCAAACACAGAGAAGAAATTGAGTTTTTGAATGAAAAAGATTACCAAGTTCTGTTTTGGTGGACTGCAGAGAATACTAAGAAGAATATATTTAACAAGTTATGGGAAGTTTCCAAAGATTTTTGAGTTTCAAAGATAGAAGTGCTGCTGCTGTTGTTGTTGTTGTTGTTGTTGTTGTTGTTGTTGTTGTTGTTGCTTTAAGATCTTAGATGCAAAATAGAGACAGTCAATGTTATTAAGTAGGGGAGTAACATGAAAAGATGTGCTTTAGAAATGTCCTCTTGGAAAATCTGTAAAAATTGTGTTGTACAAAGAAGAAACTTAAGCCAGTCATCTCTCCATTAACTTCTGAGTAAAATTGAACTTCAATTACTTGGCAATTATTATGATCCAAAGCTCACAACTATTAAACTACACTAGAAGAATGTGAATCTTAAAAAAGAAAAGTCAACAGGAAGCATTTAATAATTATTTGATAAATTTTATTTCTGATTTAGTCTACATGCTTCTCCTGCTCCATCTTCAACAGGACTTCATGTATCAAAGCACCTCATGACATGATTCAGGCAGATGCTAAAAGATTTCTCTGCTTACTATGCACTGTCACTTTCTCTTCTTTACTGAAGAAACTAAAATGTCCCAATGTCTTTGGGAATTAGAGAATATCTTTCACATGACAAGATACTGGGAAATATCTTTAAAACATACCAATTTCCTGAATAATCTTGTCATCATATCTTCAATTTCAGATCATCATTTCTGCAAATTATAATGGGAAGACACAGAGTACATACAACAGAGTTTTCATCACTTGAAATTTCTAACTCTTCTTTGAAGTGATATTCTCCCTCTGATGAAGTGCAACTTGGCAGTGTTATTCATTACAAAGGTTTTCTTCTTATTCAAAGCTTTCACAAAGGACCCTTAAAATGGGTCTCTTAAAATGAGTAACAAATAAGACAAAAACAAAAAATGAGGATTGACATATTTCTGACAAAAACCCTGAATAACTAAAGATAGAAAAATTAATACAGATTAAAGCATTCAGATAATAGCTTTAAAAATAAAATAAAACATTCTCTTTGTTTTCCAAAACAAATAACCCTCTAGCATTGTAAATGTGTATAAATAATTAAGGGATAACCTGTGAAATTAACAGTTATAGTCATTTCTTGTATAATCATCATATCAGTAAACTGGCATATTTTAAAATGAATAATGCAGAAATTTCATGTCCCCTGAAAACCAGCAATTGAAAAATGAAAACAAATTCAGAACTCTTGTTTCATAACATCTCTGTCAGTCTTATTATAAATTATCCTGTTTTACTTGAGTCAAAGAATCTCATTTAATCTTATTAACAATGAAGCAGATCCCACATCTTCTGTCTAACCTTGAGTCAAACAATGAATTCTTACAACTTGATGATGAGAAGTTAGGGAAAAAATAGATGACTCTATTGTCTCTCTCTTGTTTAAAACCCTAAGGGAGAAAAAAGAAAAGTACCAGAGAAATTTGAGACTATATTAAATAAAAAAAAATCGGTGGACTCAGTGTGGTTTTCAAAGCTGATGATGGATGATGTCTAAATTGTTCCAGACAGCTATAGTAATACATCTCTCAAATTCTTAAAGTTTCTTTCCAATAAAGATAATTTCATAAACTTTCTCAGTTATCTGCTCCAATACTTAACAACCTTTATAATTGAAAATTAACTGTGGAGATATGTCATAAGCAACGCACTTCCATTTAAACTTGTTCAGAAACTGCTATTCACCTGATGATAGATCTATGCATACCAGGACCTTACAAAATTCTGGTTCTTTCTTAGGATTTTGGAAGGAAGGAAGGAAGGAAAGAAAGAAGGAAGGAAGGAATGAAGGAAGGAATAAATGGATGGAGGGAAAGCAGAGAAATGGAAGAAAAGGGAAAGAAAATGTCTAATAATTTTATCTCTAGTATTTTCTTCAATGCAATCTCCTTCAGATAATAAGTGCTTAGAAATTAGGTGATGAAAAAACTATTTTGAGGTATTATTTGGCAGTACTTAAAAATTTCTAATCCTTAAAAATAAACATTTCATCAGGAACAATCTGAAACCAGTCCTGTGAATAATGAAATACTTAATTATGCATATATTTTCCATAGAAACAAACTATTATATTGCAAACAGGAAAGGAAATTAACATTTATACAGCATTTACTGTGTTCTGAGCACTGTGTTATGTGGTATACATACATTAACTTATTTGATCCTTACCACAACCTTGAGAAGTAGGTGTTTATATTATCTCCATTTTTCACTTTAGAAAACTGAGGAAAACAGAGATTAAGAGATTTTCCCAAGATCACATAAGCCAGTTAAGAGGCAGAAACCAAGTTAGAATTGAGGTCTTCCTGTCTCAAGGCTGAGGAGTCTATTCCTTACTCCACCTCATTGCCTTGGTAAGATGAGAAAATGCAAGAGAGGAAAAGAGGGAAGTAGATTAAGTCCTGTTTGTGAGATTTATTACAATTTTGGAATTATTTTGATATGATAAAATTTTCCTATTCTTTTGAATCTTTAAAATTAAATTAATTTTGTTTCTACATGTATCATAGAAGCTTCTGCAAGTCTTGTGAATATTGTAATGAATAATGAATTAATAATTTAAATAACAATGGTTTCTAAAGATTCACTATGACTTTATCAACTCTGTTATATCGCAACTAACTAAATTTTTAGATTTATAAAGTAGTGATGACAAAGGAGGAAAAAGAAGAGGATAAACTGGAAGAATAGGAAGAAGAGAAGAAATATGTATAAAAGAAGAAGAGTTTTATTTCTACATATCTTCCAATATAACAATGCAAAGAACTTTTATGACATATTCTGCCTCCCAAAACTTAAATTAATTATCATTCTCTCCTTTTTCTATTTTTGCTTTTGATCTATGGAAAATTTTGCATGTGAATTTCTTTTGCAGATGATAGAACAAGTAAAATATACTATGGAGCATATCCTGGTGAGTTTGACTTTCATATCCCATGAATCCATTCACAACTTCTCTCACTTTTCCTTTCCAGACCAGCAGACTCCAAAATGATCAGGATTCTGCCCCTGATTCAATATCCCTCAAGACATCCAGAATCTATGCCCTTATTCCAGAAGGAAGTCAATTGAGTGATTAATAATAATAATAATAGTTCTAACTGTAGAACTCAAAACAGTTGACTTGGTAAAATAATGAATACAAACTTTCAAACTTTCCCCAAGATCTAATGTTAATAAGCAGGCAGAAAGGATCTTACTTTCATATCCTATTAATCTAGTCACTTATACTATTTTACTATTTGTCTTACTTAATATAAACCCTGTTCATCATACTGTAAAGTTCTCCTCATCCAGCATATCTCTTTCCACTACTGGTAGAAAAAAATTTCTTGAAAGGATGGGATGTGTCAATTGTCTGTTTTATGCAAGATCTAATTCTCTCTGAGTTTCTTCAAACCAAAACACCCTTACCTGACACTACTTCTATCTATTCTTATCTATGTACAGACATATGTGTATGTATATGTATACATATGAGTATACATGCATATGCATGCATTATGTGTGTATTGTGTGTACATATAATCAAAGAATCTGGCCTTATTTGAATATAAGTTCTTTGAGAGTAGGAATTGTCTCATGATATTTTCATTCTTATTGTTTAGTACAGTGCCTGATACATACTAAATGCTTAATATTTTTGAATCATTCATTTTTTCCTTGTCATTTCAATCTTAACATGGAGAACCATAATAGGAAAGGATAATATGACCTTTGTCCCTGGATGCTAAAGAGTAATTGGAGCTACTATAAGAAGAGACATATTTCCTGCTTTTTTCCCATAGTAGTCCTCTAGATGATTGTCCTTTCACTTTTCAATTTTGCCCAAATTATTGTATTTAGCTTGCTGGTTGCCAAGTATCCCTTGATCTGGAGCCTTTTTTCTTCTTTCACTGAAACTGGAAGTGTGGAAGAGGAAAGAAGCCTCATCTTTTTCTGACATGACTAATCTAAAATGGTTAATTCCTAAATTAAATTTTTCACAGCAATGAATCTTTGATCACTGCTTTGTTTATAAGATTATTATTTTTTATGTCTAGAGTATATTGAAAAACAGTTATAGCTTCAAATTGTGTCTTGTAATATACACTTACTTTTGAACAATGATCATATAGTTATATGTAAAGTAAATCTGGCAATTCAAGGTAAAATAATGGCTTTTTATTGTTGAACTTGGATATTAAAGTGATCTCATGAACAATACTTTTTGCTCCCTGTAAGTAAAGTTCTGATCTGTCAAGAATAAGACTTTCCTTCTTCCCTCTCCTACTTAGAACAGCTACCATGAGAAAAAAATTCTTTATCTGTGGGTGACATTTACCATTGAAAATGAAAAGAATGGAAAGAAAGTTGGTATAATAACTTGATATTTGGCTTGATGAAAGCCGCCACAGAGGGTAAAAGAGAGACAATAAGTAATTATGTTAAAAACTAAATGGAAAGGGCTCTGATTTGGTCATCAAAAGATTGCACTAATAACCCAGACTTTTTCAGGAGTAATATAAGTTTAATATTTTTTGAAGTTGCATTGCTTCTGTTGATTTCTTTGTTTCACAGGTGGTTTAGAAGAGGGAAAAGTGACAAAACTTTTAAATTTTCTAAGGTGGAACCAAGATAGCAGAGTCCAGTTGCTAAAGCTCTCCCCTTTTCCCTCAAAAACCACATGAATCCAAGCCTCTGAATAAAGTGTGACAGAATGAAACCACCCTCCAGCTCAAGATAGATTGGAAAAACTTCAATAAATGACTGTCTCCCTGGAGAGAAAAGGGGTGTTCAGCTCAGTTCAAGCAGAATCTGGGAAAGTCAGTAAGAAGATCTTAATCACACCAGATCAGCAACTGAAACCCTTGGTCCTAACTTAGTAGTGGAACAAACCAGTGAGGCAGCCTCCATTCCCATTTCAGAGGGCAAATTCTTGGAAATCAGACTGTTTCCTGGAAAGAGGAAACACAAAGAGCCCTTGTGTTCAAAGTCAAGGCTTAAACTGTACAGGAACTTTGGTACAGCTCCCTTTTACCACAAGAGCAGAGCTTGACCATAAAAATAAAAAGGAAGAAAAACAAAATGAAAGGGAAAGAAAATGAGGAACGAGCCAAAAAGAACCTTGACCATAGAAAACTACTATGGTTACAGGGAAGACCAAAACTTCAACTCAGACAACGACAAAATGTCCACAGAGGAAATCCCAAAGAGTATTTGAATTAGTCTCAAGCCCAAGAAAGCTTCCTAGAAATGTTCATAAAAAACTTTAAAAGGAAAATAAGAGAAGTAGAACAAAAAATGAGAAAGGACATGAGAGGTATGCAATAAACAGCAGCTTGGAAAATGAAGGTTATTCTTTACAAAAACAATTGACGAAATTTAACAAAAAAAAAATTATCAAAGAAAACCCCACCTTGAAAAGTAAAATTATCAATAGGAAATAAAGACAAAAAATTAACTGAAGAAAATCACACATTAAAAACTAGAACAAGGAAAATGTAAGCTATGTCTCTGTGAAACAACAAGAGTCAGTCAAACAAATTTAAAAGACTGAAAAAGTTAAAGAATATGTAAAATACTTTATTGGAAAAAAGCCCACCTGGAAAATAGATTCAGAAGAGACAATTTAAAAGTTATTGGCTTATTAGGCCACCATGACAATAAAAAAGAACCTGTATACTATTGTTCAAGAGATCATCAAGGAATATTTTCCCAATATTCTGGAAACGGGTAGAGGGGGATACTTATTGAAAAAAATCTGTGGATCACCTCTGGAAAGAAATCCCACAAGGAAAATCCCAAGGAATATTGTTGTGAAACACCAAAATGATAACCTTATAGAAAAAAATACTGGAAGCTGTCAGACAAAAACAATTCAAATATCAAGGAGAATTTACAAAAAAAAAAAAAAATTGAAAAAGCCATTTAGCCAGATGGCTTCATAAGTGAATTCTACCAAGCAATTAAAATACAATTAATTCCAATACTATGTAAACTGTTTGGAACAATAGGTAAAAAAAGAATCCTATAACATTCCTTCTATGACACAAATGTGATACTGATAACAGCATTAGGAAGAGCCAAACGAGAAAGATTACAGACCAACCTCCATCATGATTATTGGTGTAAAATTTTTTAATAAAATATTAGGAAAGAGATTATAACAATTTATCAACAGGAAAATAGACTGAGAGGGATTTATAACACAAATGCAGGTCTGGTTCTGATCAGAAAAATTATTATCATAATTGACCATATCAATAACAAAACCAACTGAAATTATATGATGATCTCAATAGTAAGAAAAGTCTTTTGACCAAACACATTTCTATTAAAAAAATTCTATTTCTATTAAAATCACTGCACAGCATAGGGATTAAGAAAGCTTTCCTTACAATATTAAACATTATCTATTTAAAACCAACAGCAAGCATTATTTATAATGGACAGATGCTAGACACATTCCCAATAAGATTGGAATGAAACAAGGATACTCTTTTCCACAATTATTCTTCAATATTGAACTAGAAATGTTGGCTTTAGCAATAAAACAAGAAAAAGGAATTAAAGAAATTAAAATAATTAATAAGGAAATAAAACTATCACTATTTGAAAATGATATTATAATATACTTAGAAAATATTAGAAAATCATCCAAAAATTTTCTTGAAACAATTAACAGCTTTAACCAAGTTGCAGGATATAAAGTAAACCCACACAAATCGTCAGCATTTCTATATGTTACTGACAAAGCCCATCAGCAAGAGACAGAAAGAAAAAAATCCATTTAAAAGAATGATAGACAAAATAAAATACTTGGGATTCTACCTGCCATGACAAACCCAAGAACTATATAAACATAATTTTAAAAAATTTCTCAAACCAATAAAATCAGATCTAAGCAATTGGAAAAATGTCAGTTGTTCATGGGCAGACCAAATTAATACAATAAAAATGACAATTCTGCTTAAATTAGTCTTCTTGTTCAGTATCATACCAAACATACTGCCCAAAATTATTTTTATAAAATTAGAAAAAATAATAACGAAATTTATCTGGAAGAACCAAAGTCCAAGAATATCAAAGAAATTAATGAAAAATGGGTTGTGGCTTACCAGCACCAAACCTAGGACTATATTATAAAGCAGTAGTCATCAAAACCATTTGGTACTGGATAAGAAATAGAGTGGTGGATCAGTGGAAAATTAAACATGACACAATGGCACATGACACAATAATCAAGCCCCATAGTAATCTACTATATGATAGACTTCTCAAGTAAGATTTCACTATTGTACAAAAATTGCTGGTAAAATTGAAAAATAATATTTCAGAAACTAGGAATAGACCTACATTTCACACCCCAAAATAAAATCAAAATGAGTACATGATATGGGCAGAAAAAGTGAAGCCATAAGCAAATTAGAACAGCAAAGGATAATTTATCTACCAAGAAGAGATGAATTTATGACCAAAGAAGAACTGGAGAATATTATGAAAGCCAAAATGGACATTGATTACATTAAATTAAAAAGGCTTTGTGCAAACAAAACCAACAGAAGCATAAATAAAAGATAAGTACAAAGCTGGAAAAATAATCTTTACAGCCAGTGTTATTGATAAAGGTCTCATTTCTAAAATATATAAAGAACTCTCAAAATGGTAAGAATACAAGTCATTCCCTAATTGATAAATGATCAAAGGATATGAACAGACAATTTTTCAGATGACAAAATTAAAACCATTTATAGTCATATGAAAAAATTCTCTAAATCACCACTGATTAGAGAAATGCAAATAAAAACAATTCTGAGGTGCCATCTCACTCTTCTTAGACTGACTAAGATGAGGGCAAAAGATGGAGGGGATGTGGAGACACTGGGACACTAATGCATTGTTGATGAAGTTGTGAAATCGTCCAACCATTCTGGATCTGGCAATCTGGAACTATGCCAAAAGTTCTATGAAACTGTACATATCCTTTGACCCAGCAGTGCAATTACTAGGTCTGTATCCCAAGGAAATCAAAAAAGAGGGAAAAGGACTCACATGTGCAAAAATATTTTTAGCAGCTCTTTTTGTGGTAATAAAGAATTGGAAAATGAGAAGATGCCTATCAATTGGGAAAAGACTGAATAAGCTGTGGTATAGAAAGGTAATGAAATATTATTGTTCTGTAAAATTACGAATAAGCTGAATTTACAAAGGCCTGGAAATATTTATATGAACTTTTACTGAGTGAAAAAAGCACAACCAGGAATACATTTCCACAATAACAACAAGAATGTGTGATGATCAGCTATGGAAGACATGGTTCTCCTCTTTGGTTCAGTGATCCAAAGCAATCCCAGTAGGTTTTGGACATAAAATTCCACCTGCATCAAGAAAAAGAACTATAGAAATTGAATAAAAATCTACATAAGCTACATTCACTTCTTTTTTCAGAATTTTTCTCTCCTACATTTTCCCTTTTGTTCTGATTTTTCTTTCCCAACATCATTCAGAAAGCAATTTGTATTAAAATAAATAAATACTTTTCTTTAAAAAAAAGAAACTGGCTTTTCTCCTAGAGGCTGCAGTTCTCCTTAAATATTAAAGGCACTCTCAATAAATTTCATAAATCACTATCTCAGTGATTACCTTAGTCTCCAAATATTAATAAATGTATTAAACTCATTAGAGAAAATTTTCTAAGTACATTTAAAAATTAAAAAAAACAATAAATAAAGGGAATGAATAAAATTTCACTATATGAGTCATTTTACAAGTCTACAAATAAAACAATGGAGTTCAGGGAATAATGTTGTGTTGGCAAGAGGTTGAATTAGATAATCTAATATGCATTTTCCATGTCTAATTCAAATGATTATGTAAGCAGTAAATTCATTTTTCTATGATAATTCCAAGAAACTGCCAGATAAAATACGGTTCTTTTAAACATAGGAACAATGCAATTTGACAGATAGTATATAAAAGAAACATAATAGTTTATGGAAAGGGCCAATTAAAATATATTGGGTGGCTTAAACATTTTTGTCAAATTAAAATGTAATATGAGGATGCCAAAGGAATCGTTTCCTCAGATAAGGATTTCAAGTATAGGCAGCAGTGTTTTAAGAGCTGAAGAACAAATAAGTGGTGGCTACATGGAAGATGGGGATTCCAATCCTTTCTGTCTCTTCCTCTAATCAAAGCCACCTGACGCTTGACTTGATGCTTGATAGCTAAACATTTGTAAAAGGGTTTGAAAAAGCATTCAGTCACAGTAATTAATACATGGATTTGGATGAACCCATGAGAAGTGTACTTTATCTTTGTTTTTCCACATCACTATTAGATACATTTTAGGGCCTGGCAAATGTTTATCTTAATATTCATGGCAAAAAAATACAGTAAACTCTGTTTTTCAACCCCAGTGCTATGTATATTGTATTGTACAACAAAATCATCTAGAATGTAGTATATTAATTTATACTGCCATTTTGATGAGACAATGGCTTTGTAGAGAGCTTTGTAGCTTTGAGAGAAGGGAGTCAAAGAATACCTTTGGGAGTACATAGTTGTGAAAGCCAAAGGTCTAGGTCTTTCCCAAAACTAAATCTCAGTCAATCCATGAAAATGCAACATTCCTCTTTGTTCTGTTTTGCATTCTCTCTGGCTCAAGTTAATTATGAAATTCAAGAGCCAAAACTTTTCTCGTGTTCCCTTGTCTGACTTTTAAATGGATATTTGAATTAAATGAAGGGTGTAGTTCTTTGTTATATAAAACTGAGTTGCATAAATCAATCAAACCTTATTTTCAAAAGTCAGTCTCAGTGACTGAGGCAGAATTTTATGGAGATTATGGAAATAGTTCTCTACTTAAAACAATAATTGATTCTTTAAAAAATAACAATATTGTTACATCCAAAAATAATGGCTTGAGAGAGTTTAGAAAGCCCTTTCTTTATTAGAAATGCAATCTTCTGATATAATTCTTTAGGAAATTTTGAAAAATAAAGATTTGTCCATCTTAATAAATACAATCCTGTATTCTGATTTTCATTTAGCATAAAAAGCTTAAATATCTACATGCTATGCCATTGGCAAACTGAATGTATTTCCTATTTGTTCATCATTATTGTTTTGAATCAAGATATTAGATTAGGAATTCTTAATCTACTTTTCATGGGCTTGATTTCAAAATGTTCCAAGAACTTGGATTGAAAAGAAATTATGTTTTAATTTCAACATCATTAATTTCCTTTCTGGAACTATAAATTGTATTTTATTTACAAACATTATTCTGATAAGGGGCATATTGGCTTCACAAGATTGCTAAAGTGGTCAATGATACAAAGAGAGTTTACAGATGCCTGTGTTAGATGAAAGACATGATTATCAAGTTTGTAAAGTGAATCAGTGATGACCTTGTAAAAAATAAATTCAAAACTTTCAAAAAGATCTTTATAAGTTGGAATCATGCAATGAATTTAAATAGATTAAACTGACTAGAAATATACTAATAACTACATTTATATTTTTAACTGTCTATATAAAAATGTAAAAACTGGCTAGATAACAATATTGTAAATGTGGGGGAAAAGTTGGAGATTTGACTTTATTATTAATATATGTTAGTTCATCTAAGTAGTGTTTTTTTGGGAAATCTGACTACTCATCATTCTACAACTGTTCCTACTGGAATAGCTGTAGAATAGTTGGTCCTTCTTTAGTTTGCTACCTCTATAATTGACTCTGTTTTGAGCATTTTGCATTTCCCACTGATTATTTTGCCTTTCCCTGCCTGACTAAGCCCAGAAAAAACTTTACTAAATATCACACACATACACACACACACACAAAAAAAAACAAAAAAGCAAAAACAACCTACTCTTTCTTCAATACTACACTCAAGATTTCTTCTAAGGACATACACATTTATTTCTAAAAACACTTCAATTACATTTAGACTTATAACCAACAATTGCTTATTTCTAGCTAGTAAACCAACAGGGCAGACTATGGTTTACTTCCACCTAGCCTTCTGCCATGATCATTTTGTCATGTAACTTCCCCCTCATGCTTGTTTCATTTGTTCTGGGAAGTGAAATCTATTTATGACTATGTTACTACCATTATCTTAGAAATTTAATTATTTTCTCATGGTCAAATCACTGCATTCTCTTATTGACTATTTGTTGTATTTACCTATCTATCAATATATATGTTTCTTGGGAACAGGAAATATCTCACCTTTGTATCTGTGTGAAGCAAGCTTAGAACAGCACTTGGCACATGATAATAACTAAATAGACACTTTTCTCCCCATTCTTCCATTCATTCATTCCACTAATTTTTCATTCATTTATAGTAAGAATCCAAGTCATCATTGCCTCCAGATCAGGCTAATCTGAGATTCAGACAGAATTAGATTCCATTTTGAGGTTCTGTACCAGTTTTGCCTTTCTGTTGACATAAGATAATGACCATATTATTGGAAAAGATCTTGAAATCATGTCAGATGAACATAATTTTTAGAATTTGCATCTATTTGTTCTGGAAAAGAGAAAAAACTGTGTGCGT
Source organism: Myrmecobius fasciatus (assembly GCA_023553655.1). Taxonomy (NCBI): domain Eukaryota; kingdom Metazoa; phylum Chordata; class Mammalia; order Dasyuromorphia; family Myrmecobiidae; genus Myrmecobius; species Myrmecobius fasciatus. Next base: position 1,786 of record JAJPUD010022354.1, on the reverse strand, counting down.
GTGTGTGTGTGTGTGTGTATGTGTGTGTGTGTATAAAAGCTGTCTTTAAATTATTAAAAAGTTCTCTTAAGGGGAGGAGCCAAGATGGTGGAGTGAAAAGGTGACTTTCTGACTTTCCTCCAATCTTCTCTCAAATCAACAATAAAATAAGCCTCTGAACTGATTTTCAAGTCAACAAACTCAGAAATATTTGGGCACGGCTCTCTGGATAACTTCATATCAGGTTAGTCGGACTCAGACAGAGAGATAAATAGACGACCCCTGTGCAGGCCGGGAGTGAGGGTGGGACTCAGCTCAGCTCATTGTGGAAGAAATTCCAAACTCCAAACTCCAAATTCCAAACACCTGGAGTTTATCTGAGGCACTCGGGACACTCTGCCCTGATTGGGGGCAGGTGTTCTGGCAGACTTGCCTTGTTTAAGGAGTAATTCTGACTTAGTCCTAGCCCCCACCGGCCCAGCACCTTAAGTCAACTCGCCGAAGTGCCCCAGGGCAAAGCGTCTTCAGCCGCGGTTTTTTTTTTTTCCCTACCTTAAAGAGATATCCACGCTGTCTAAAAAAAAAAAAAAATGATGAAGAAGCGAAAGAGAGCTCTCACCATAGACAGCTTTTATCAAGGCAAAGAAACGACCTCAGATCCAGAGGTTTCTTTAGACAAAAATCAAGAGAAAAACAGCAAGGACCATCACTGGTCCCCGTTTCAAAAGGCCTTTCTGGAAGATTGCATAAAGAACCTCAAAAGACAGCTGGAGGATAAATGGGAAAATAAACTGAAATCAGTGCAAGAAGGATACAGTAGCTTGCAAGAAGGATATGATGCCCTGCAAAAGAGATAAGAAAAAGACACAGATTTATTAAAAAATAAAATTAGTGAAGTGGAAAAAGAGTGCAATGAACAAATTGGCCAGTTACAAAAGAAGCTTAAAAAGGTAACTGAAGAAAACAACACTTTAAAAATAAGAATTGAACAAATGCAAGTGAATAACTCACTAAGACTTGAAGAATCAGTCAAACACAAAAAAATGAAAAATTAGAAGAAAATATGAAATATCTCCTAGGAAAAACAACTGACTTAGAAAATAGATCTAGGAGAGACAATCTAAGGATTATTGGACTTCCTGAAAGCCATGATGAAAAAAAGAATCTAAACACTATCTTCCAGGAAATCCTGAAAGAAAACTGCCCTGAGATTGTAGAATCAAAGGGCAAAATCACCATTGAAAGAATTCACCGATCACCTCCTAAAAGAGACCCCAAAATTAAAACCCCAAGGAATATCGTGGCTAAATTTCAGGACTATAGCACCAAGGAACAGATTCTGCTAGCAGCTAGAAAGAAACAATTCAAATACTGAGGATCAATAATTAGAATCACACAAGATCTGTCAGCTTCCACACTGAAGGATCGAAGGGCTTGGAACCAGATATTCCTAAGGGCAAAGGAACTTGGATTACAGCCCAGAATAACCCATCCAGCTAGAATGAGCATTATCCTCCATAGAAGAAGATGGTCATTCAATGATATAGGTAAATTTCACCTATTTCTAATGAAAAGACCGGATCTGAACAAAAAATTCGACCTCCAAACACAGAACTCAAGAGATGCATAAAAAGGCAAAAAGGAAAGGACTCCTGAGAACTTTATTTTTACTATGGGGATACTCAAAGTTTGGGGGTATAATTAACTAAATATTACTTTGATAATATGAAAAAGAGAACTAGAGGGGAAAAGGTTGTCATACTGAGGAAAAGAGGGAAAAAGTGGTAAAATAATATCTAAAAAAAAA
>JAJPUD010022353.1:4039-18370 GCA_023553655.1 Myrmecobius fasciatus | reverse complement strand
TTATATTGCATGTGATTTTTATTGCATCATGATCTGAAAAAAGAAGCCTTTACTATTTTTGCCTTTCTGCATTTGATTTTGAGGTTTTTATGCCTAACACATGGTCAATTTTTGTATAAGTTCCATGGACCAATGACAAAAAAGCAAACTCCCTACTGCCTCCATTCAATTTTCTCCATAGATCTATCATATCTAACTTTTCTAGCAATTGGTTTACCTAGCTAGTTTCTTTCTTATTTACTTTGTGGTTAGATTTATCTAATTCTGAGAGAGCAAGGTTGAGATCCCCCACTAGTATAGTTTGGCTATCTATTTCTTCTTGCATCTCTCTTAATTTCTCCCCTAGGAATTTGGATGCTATTGCCCTTGGTGCATATATATTAAGTATTGATATTGCTACATTATCTATGGTACCCTTTAATAAAATACATTTTTTCCTTATCTCTTTTGATTAGATCTATCTTGGCTTTTAAATGATCTTAGATAAGGATTGATACCCCTGCTTTTTTTTGTTCACCTGAAGCAAAATATTTTCTGCTCCAGCCATTTACCTTCATCCTATATGTGTCACTATGTTTTAGATGTGTTTCTTGCAGACAACATATTGTGGGATTCTGGTTTTTTAATCCAGTCTGATATCCGCTTCTGCTTTATGGGAGAGTTCATCCTATTCACATTCACAGTTAGAATAACTAATTCTTTATTTCCTGCCATCTTATTTACCCATGTTATATTTTCCCCTTTCCTTTCCCCTTTCCCCCTTCCCCTCTCCTCAGTACTTTGCTTTTGATGACCCTCTTCCCCAAACAATCCACGACCCTTTTGATCCCCTCCCTCTTTTTTTTACTCCTTTCCCCTGATTCTTTTATTTCCCCTTCTATTAGTTTATCCCTTTCTTTTCCTCCTTTCCCTCCCCCTTCCCTCTAGCAACAGACGTTTCTCTGTGAAATCAAGTTTCTGATATACACTTTTAGAGCCCAAACTGATGAGAGTAAGATTTACAGAATGCTCATCTCCCTCCCTTCTTTCTCTCAATTATATGAGGTTTTCTTTGCATCTTCATGAAATTTTACCTTGTTTTTACCTCCTTTTTAAAAAAAAAATCTTATTTTACCACCTTTTCCCTCTTTTTCCCCTTATGATAAACTTTCCCCCTCTAGGTTTCTTTCTCATATTATCAAAGTAATATCTAGTTAATTATACCCCCAAACTTAATTATCCTTATAGTAGAAATAAAGTTCTCAAGAGTCCTTTCATTTTTATCTTTTTATGCTTCTCTTGAGTTCTGTGTTTGGAGGTTGAATATTTTCTTCAGATCTTGTCTTTTCATTAGAAATATGTGAAATTCACCTATATCATTGAATGACCATCTTCTTCCCTAGAGGATAATGCTCATTCTAGCTGGATAGGTTATTCTTGGCTGCAATCCAAGTTCCTTTGCCCTTCAGAATGTCTGGTTCCAGACCCTTTGATCCTTCAATGAGGAGGCTGACAGATGGTGTGTGATTCTTATTATTGATCCTCGGTATTTGAATTGTTCCTTTCTAGGTGCTAGCAGAATCTTTTCCTTGGTGTCATAGTCCTGAAATTTAGCCACAGTATTCCTTGGGGTTTGAATGTTGGGGTCTCTTTCAGGAGGTGATGGATGAATTCTTTCAATGGTGATTTTGCCTTCTGATTCTACAATCTCAGGGCAGTTTTCTTTCAGTATTTTCTGGAAGATAGTGTTTAGATTCTTTTTTTTTTCATCATGGCTTTCAGGAAGACCAATAATCCTTAGATTGTCTCTTCTAGATCTATTTTCCAAGTCAGTTGTTTTTCCTAGGGGATATTTCATATTTTCTTCTAATTTTTCATTTTTTTGTTTTTGTTTGACTGATTCTTGAAGTCTTATTGAGTCATTCACTTGCATTTGTTCAATTCTTATTTTTAAAGTGTTGTTTTCTTCAGTTACCTTTTTAAGCTCCTTTTGTAACTGGCCAATTGAATTTTTTTGTTCATTGCACTCTTTTTCCACTTCTCTAATTTTATTTTTCAATAAATTGGTGTCTTTTTCATATCTCTTTTGCAGGGCATCATATCCTTCTTGCAAGATATTGTATCCTTCTTGCACTGATTTCAATTTATTTTTCTCTTTATCCTCCAGCTCTCTTTTGAGGTTCTTTATGCAATATTCCAGAAAGGGCTTTTGAAACGGGGACCAATGATAGTCCTTGATGACTTCCTCTGGACTTTTGTCTAAAGGAACCTCAGGATCTGTGGTCTTCCCTTCTTTCTCTCGATAGAAGCTCTCTATGGTGAGAATTCTCTTTTGCTTCTTCATTTTTTTAGACAGTGTGGGGTATGTTTAAGGCTAGAGATGCTGTGGCTGTGGTGGTTTGCCCTGGGGCAATTCCACTAATTAACTAAAGGTGCTGGACTGGTGGGGGCTAGGACTGTGCCCAAATTACTCTTTAAAAAAGTCAAATCTGCCAGAACACCTTCCCCCAATCAGGGCAGAGTTTCCCGAGTGCCTCAGATAAACTCCTAGTGTTTGGAGTTTGGAGTTTGGAGTTTCTGCCACGATGAGCTGAGTCCCACCCTCACTTCCAGGCTTTTACGAGTAAACTGTTTACCCCTCAGCCCGAGTTAGACAAACCTGTTGTGAAGTTCTTCAGAGATATCTGCAAGCAGTATCCAAATATTTCTGGATTCGTTGACTTGAAGATCAGTTCAGAGGCTTATTTTATTGTTAATTTGAGAGAAGATCAGAGGAGGACACAGAGAGTCACGTTTTCACTCGGCCATCTTGGCCCTGCCCCCCTGCCTTCATTTTCTAGCATTTTTAATAAATAAAATAATACTTCATCATATGTGACTTTTAAATTATATCAGATATTGGTTTTCTTTACTTTTTGATAATTAAAAAATATTTTAAGACAATTTATTTTCCTTTTTTCACACATTGCCACATTCATTGAGAAGGCAATAAATGTGATGCCTGTATTACCTATGAAGTCATGAAAAACATTTTAACATTAGCCATGTTGTGAAAAAATTGTGAGAAATATATTTATAATACTTCAATCTATTCTCAGAATCTTCCAGTTCTCTTTCTGGACATGGATAGTACTTTTTTCTTTGTTATTTTTTTGTAATTAGTATGAATCATTGCAGTGATAGAGTAATTGATATTGCAGTTTCTATGTACAATGTTCTCTCAGTTATCCTCAATTGACTTTGCATCAGTTCATACAAGGCTTCCCAGGTTTTTCTGAAATCATCTTCTTTATCAGTTCCTATACCTTACTGAATAGCATTCCATCACAATCATATGCCACAATTTAGCCAATCTCAATAGACATCCTCAATATTCAATTTTTTGTCACTACAAAAAGACGTACTATAAATACACACACACATATCCTTTTGCTCTTTGAACTTTTGGGGGAACAGATATGGTAGGACTATTGTTAAGTCAACGGTCAAATTGTTTATATAGTTTTGTAGTCTTATGGGCATGATTTAAATTTTTCTGATTGATTGGATCACATTTCCACTCTATGAAGAATGCATTCACCTAATTTTTCTACATTCATTCCCAACATTTGTCTCTTTCTTTTTCTGTCACCACTTTGATATGTGTGAGATGGAGGTAGATCAAAACTATTTTAATTTGCATTTTTCTATTAGTAATTTAGGGATTTTTATTTTCATTTAATATTGATGACTTTAGGTTCTTTTTCTGAAAATTCCTGTCCAAATAATTTTATTTTTAACTAATTGAGGATTGACTCATAAGTGTTTCTGTGCGTTTCTACATATATGTATATGTATATAACATATATAAATAATATACCTATGTATTTATTTTCTGAAAATGAATTATATTCTTATTGTTTAAGTTTTAGTCACATATAGTTCTATAAAAAATAAAACATCTTTGGTAGTTTGATTAACATGACAATAAATAAGAAAATCAAGATAGCATTGCAATTTTTATTATATTTTCTCAGTCTATTCATGGGCAATTAATATTGTTACAATTTTATGGGTTTTTTTGTGGGAAGAATGTTTTGTAATTATGTTCATATGATTCTGGTGTGTTTCTTGGTAAGTAGATGCTTGTAAATTTTATACCATCCAGTTATTTTAAATGGAATTTTCTGTCTCCCCCTTTTGGGTATTTTTTGAAATATATAGAAGGGTAGGAAATATATAGAGATACTCCAGCTTTTGGGATAAAAATTCGCTATTTGACACAAACTGCTGGGAAAATTGGAAACTAGTATTGAAGAAACGAGGCATTGACTTACACCTAACACCATATACCATGATAACGTCAAAATGGATTCATGATCTAGACATAAAGAATGATATTATAAACAAATTAGAAGAATGTAGGATGGTTTACCTCTCAGATCTGTGAAGGAGGAAGGAATTTTTGACCAAAGAAGAAGTAGAGATCATCATTAATCACAAAATAGATAATTTTGACTATATCAAGTTAAAAAGGTTTGTACAAACAAAATGAATTGCAAACAAGATTGGAAGAGAAGCAATAAACTGGGAAAACATTTTTACATTGAAAGGTTCTGATAAAGGCCGAATTTCTAAAATATATAGAGAATTAACTCAAATATATAAGCATTTAAGTAATTCTCCAACTGCTAAATGGCCAAAATATGTGAACAATTTTCTTTTTTTCTTTTTTATTTTCTTTTTTTAATTTTTTTTATTGAAGCTTTTTTATTTGTATAGCATATGTATGGGTAGTTCCTCAGCATTGATCTTTACAAAGCTTTCCATTGCAAATTTTATCCCCAGTCCCCTCCCCTCTCCTAGATGGCAGGAAGTCCACTACATGTAAATAATGTTGAAATACTTGACAAGTTGTGCAAGAAAAATCCTATGTACAAGAAAAAAAAATCAGAGAAAGGAAACACAATGCAAGCAAACTTCAATGGAGAACATGAAAATGTTATGTTGTGCTCCATATTTCATATCCCTCTCTCTGGGTGTATATGGTTTTCTTCACTGAACAATTGGAACTGGTTTGAGACAATTCTTTGTTGCAGAGAGCCATGTCCATCAGAATTGATCATGTAATATTGTTGTTGCTGTGTATAATGATCTCCTGGTTCTGCTTGTGAACAATTTTCAAATAAAGAAATTGAAACTATTTCTAGTCGTATGAAAAAGTGCTCCAAATCACCATTGATCAGAGAAAAGCAAATTAAGACAACTCTGAGATACCACTACACATCTGTCAGATTGGCTAAGATGATAGGAAAAGATGGTGAATGTTGGAGGGGATGTGGGAAAACTGGGACACTGATATATTGTTGGTGGAACTGTGAACGCATCCACCCATTCTGGAGAGCTATCTGAAAACTATGCTCAAAAAGTTATCAAACTGTGCATACCCTTTGACCCAGTAGTGTTTCTGCTGGGCTTATATCTCAAAGAGATCTTAAAGGAGGGAAAGGGACCCACATGTGCAAAAATGTTTGTGGCAGCCCTTTTTGTAGTGGCAAGAAACTGGAAATTGAAAGGATGCCCATCAATTGGAAAATGGCTGAATAAATTATGGTATATGAATGTTATAGAATATTATTGTTCTATAAGAAATGACAAACAAGATGATTTCAGAGAGGCCTGGAGGGACTTGCATGAACTGATGCTGAGTGAGTGAGCAGAACCAGGAGATCATTATATCCTGCAACAAGACTAGGCAATGATCAATTCTGATGAACACGGTTCTCTTCAACAATGAGGTGATTCAAACTAGTTCCTATTGTTCAGTGATGAAGATAGTCATATACATCCAGAAAGAGGCCTGTGGGAACTGTGTGGACCGCAACACAGCATTTTAATGCTTTCTGTGAATATTTGCTTGCATTTTTTTCCCTTCTTAGGTTGTTTTTTTGTTTTTTCTCTTTCTAGATCTGATTTTTCTTGTGCAGTAAGATAACTATAGATATGTATACATATATTGAGATTTGTAATATAATTTAACATATTTAATATGTATTAGACTACCTGTCTTCTAGGGGTGAGGGTGGGGAAAAGGAGGGGAAAATTTGGAGCAAAAAAAAAATTTTGCAAAGGTCAATGTAGAAAAATCACTCATATGTTCTGTAAATAAAAAGCTGTTATTTAAAAAAAATATAGAGAGATATTAATTTTCCTTGTACATACTGCTTTAGCTGAATCCTAAAAATTTTGAAATACTTTCTAATGTCATTATCTTTAATGAATTTAGTGATTGTTTCTATTGATTTTTTTTCTAGACCTACTAATTTTTTAGGATTAAATTATCTAGATTCCAATTTTTTTTCTATGATGCAAAGACCTTTTACTAAAAATAACTTTATTGCATTAATATTTCTGCATTATTTATGTCCAATGCATGATTAATTTTTGTGAAGGTACTATATATTATTTTATATCTATTTTATCTAACACATTTATCTAACACATTTTGAAAACTCTATTCATCTCCTTGACTTCTTTTTTACGTATTTTACAATTAGGCTTGTCAAGGCCTTAAATGAGTGAACTGAGGTCTGCTATTAGTGCAGTTTTACTGTCTATTTCTTCTTATAATTCATTTAAATTGTCTTGTAAAAAATGTGGATGCTATGCCATTATGTGTATATATGTTCAGCATAGATATTATTTCATTATTTATGCTGCTTTCTAGCAAAGTGCAGTTTTTCTAATTTGTTTTATTAAAGTCTATTTTTGTTTTAGTTTTGCCTGAGATCATTATTGCTTCTCTTACTTTTTTTAACCTCACCTGAAGTATAATATATTCTGTCTCAGTCAGTTACATTGACTAAGTGTTTCTGTTTCAAATATATTTTTTCTAAATTATATATCATTGCACACTTATTTCTGATCTATTTGATGTCCTCTTTATTTTATGAATGAGTTCATTCCTTTCACATCCAATTATAATAGTTAACTGTATATTTCCCTCCTATTTTCTATTATTTATCCTTCTCTTTTTTTATCTTGTCCAATCCTCAAAGCTTTTGATTAATATATCACTTATACTATTTTCCCTTTTACCACCTCATCTTCTATTAGTTCTTTCAGTCTATTCTTAGGCAATATTAATTTTTCTTCTCAACTTTATTTGTATAGTCTCCTCTTTGAACTAGTTCAGATGACAGTGAGATTTAAGTGTTGCCTTCCTCTTCCTCCATTCTCCTTCTTTATGATTATTCTTATATGTGAGGTAATTTTCTAATTTTTTCACTCCCTTCCTCCTCCTTCTAGCATCCCTCTTTTTTCCACTCCAGTTTATTTTTTGACCCCTCTTAACATTTATGGTGTTTGTTTAATGGATTCCTAGTGACGTAAAACTAATTAGCAGTAACATATACCATCTTCCCATAAAGGTATATAACCAATTTAAAGCTTTTTTGTACTTATTTTGTGTTTTGAATATAAATGACAATTTTTTTTTTGTTCAGCTCTGATCAAGAATATTTGAAAGATCTCTTCATTAAATTTCCATTTTTCCCCTAGAGGTTTTTACTCAGTTTTGCTGAGTAGGTATGTTGTTGTTGTTGTTGTTGTTATTGTGTTGTTTATAATCCTAACTTCTTTGCCTTCCAGAATGTCATATTCCAAGCCTTACATTCTTTTGTTATGGTAGCTATTAAATCTCTTTTTTTGTTTTTTTCAGTCCTCTCTCTGGGTGTGTATGGCTATCTCCATCATAAGGCCATTAGAACTGGCCTGAATCGCCTCACTCTTAAAAAGAACTATGTCCATCAGAACTGATCATTTCTTCTTTCTCCTGGAGATTTAATTGTAATTGCTCTTCATTTGGTGCATAAATTCCTTGTTTTTAAAGAATTAGAGAATTAGAATTGTGTTAAAAAGTGACTAAATAGTCAACTTGTTAAACATGTATTCTAGGATTTCTAACTTATTTACAGATGAGGAAATTGAGAATCAGAGGAGGATTAGATTGGTGCAGTCGATAAAGCATCAGCCCTGAAGTCAGGAGGACCTCAGACACATAACACTTCCTAGCTGTGTGACCCTGGGCAAGTCACTTAATCCCAATTGCCTCAGTGTAAAAAAAAAAAAAAAAGAGTTAGAGGAGTTTATTTACATGTGCATAACACAGGGAAAACATAGCAGGCGTGGGATTTGAACTGAGGTCCTGTGACATTGGATCTAAGGTTGTCTGATTCAAGCTCTAGCTCTTACTCTATGTTGTTACCCTTTTGTTCTTACCACAAACCAATGTCATTCACTCAATATATACAGCAGAGAACTAATCAATAAGAATACTACCTTTAATTCTAAACAACTCAATGAATTCCTTATTCCAGTTTTCCTCACCATTACTTATAAAACATATCATTCCCAAACTAAATTAATAAAAAAAAATGTTATGATCATTAGAATTTTCTGGAAGCAGAGGTTCAGATATGTTCTTGCAAACTTTCTTCCAGGAAAACATATATTATCACCTGATAGAAAGAAAGCTCAGTTGACTCTCACCCTTGAAATAAGTTATTTTAATGCAGCATGTCATATTTCCTTCCTTTTCACATTTTATGTAGCAATAATTGGTCACATAAGAATTAGAGTTATGCTCTGAACATTCTTTCTCTTAATCTGTATTCTAGTCTTTGGTCACTTTATTTTTATTGTGTTATATTTGCTACTGTGAACATACAGTGAGTGTGATGAGTGACTTAAAATTATTTCTTCAACAACCCCTTTAAATCAAGTTTCAGATTAGTATGTACAGAGAATGGCTTGACACAATTTAATATTTACATAATAGAAGACTGTTTGCTGTAAATTAATGCAATTAAGTTGAGTTGTCATTGATGGTCCACATCATCTAGAATAATACATATTTTAAGAAATTTGATTCTTGGTATTACCTTTGGAAGCAGAGCAGTATAATGAAAGGATAATTGGCTTCAAACTCAAAAGACTTGAGTTTCAATACTAGCACTATTACTTATTCAGTTATGACTTTGATAAGTCACTAAAATTCCTTGACTCATTTTTTTCAATTGTCAAATGGAAATAATGATAGTAATAATTACTCCAAAATCTTGAGAACAGAACTTTGTAAATTCTAAAACCATGTTATCCTTATCAATCATTATCATCATTTTAACACCTTGACTACCCTATGATTCATCAGTGCCAATAGTCCTTCTACTTATATAGATCATTCCTTTTCTATGCCTCTTCATACTATTATTTATAAAAGTTAGTATAATTAAATGCATTGTTTATTATAGTTATCATTACTGTTAATAAACATTTCAAAATTTTAAGATACCAAGGTCTAGCATTCAGAGAATTACTAGGAGTTAGACATGGAAAATAAAATAGTATTCTGATTATGGAATCATTCCCTTCAATTTGGTATTTAAAATCTTCAACAATAAAACTATCAATTACCTTTCCAGTCTTATTTCAGATTTTCTTTTCAGATTTTCCTTTCATTACTAGGAAACTATGAACCAGTTTTGTACAACATTCCATTTTCCTTTTTATCTCTCGTCCTAAATAATCCTCCAGACTAGAATGTACTCCCTCCTCATCTCCAAATCTTAAAAGCTTTAGATTTCTTCAAAACATATTCTTATGTATATGGTGGTCTAGATCTCCCCAGTTGTTGTGTGCACTCCATCTCAAAATGTCTTTTTATAGTTTTGTAAATGGTTAATATTCCTTATTTAATAATGATTAAAATAGCTAATATTTACATTGTTTTTAATGTTTCCAGATGCTCTAAAAATATTCTCTTTTTATTCTTGCAACAACCCCTGAAAGATATCAGCATTGTGAGAATGAATGGACCACATTGATTCTATTTTGAGACAGAATTCTGTATTTAGATTACTTACCTTTCTATTCAATTATGGATCTAATTTCTGTCTGTGGTAAAATTTTATTCTATATGAGAATTGTGAGAAAAAAAAACACAAAAAACATATTGTTTCAGTTTATCCTTGTGTTGTTGCTTCTACCTGTTGCTTATAGATCCTTAACTAAGGACCTAGGTTATGCGGACCACAAGTACAATCAAATCTGAAGACAGATGCAAGGAGTTTTCTCATAATCATACATCTCAAACAACTCATGTCTTTTCTGAAAACTGGTCCTATGTCATTACTGTTTCTTTGATTGAATTTTTACATTTGTATGGCAGCAGCGGGTGGAGGAGAGTAGGTGTGATACCTCTTTTTCTGATTTTAGGGAATTGTACCTATTTGCTTTCCTGTTTTCAACTTAGAAATTCACTAAAATCTCATTCAATTAGAACTCAGATGCCTTAATCTTGTGTCTTGGTTTATATCCTTTTGTTTACTTTTAGTATATAAAAATCTGTTTCTCTCTATAGTAAGGTTTCCAGTGCTGAATTAAGGTGGCCTGTTCTTAATTAGTTATTTAATTGGCATGCATTGCTTAAAAAATCAATGTCCTCAAAAGCTTTAAGTTTTGTGGTCTCAATTATCTCAGATTTCACCTGTCACAAGTTAGATGTCATTATTGTTCTCATTTTACAGATGAATAAACTGAGGCAGATAAAGGGTAACTAACTTGTCTATTGTCACACTACTGTTCAATGACTAAAACAGGAATCAAATACCTTTTTGTCTCAAAGTACAATGGTGTATCTAATATCTTTCCAGCTGCCTAATTATGTCTCCTAAAAAGATTTTAATGAACTTGTGTATAGGAAATTTTTTTTCTATGAATCTCCAGGGCCTAACATAGTGAACGAAATGTGAAATGCACTTAATAAACACTATTTTTAAAAGATTCAAATAAGATAAATTTATGGAAGACCTAATGTGTTGATCACTGTCAGGAACTGTGGAGAATATATGAAAAGTATATTATTATTTTTACTATTGAGGACCTTATAGGTTAATAGAGTCACTGTAAAAACAATTAACAATCCCAATAATAACAATTTACAGCCATATATGAATCATTCAAATAACAATTTTTATTAAAGTTCTACCATTTGCTCCTAGTACAGGTACTATGTCATGCAATAGACATGCAAATATAAAAATGAGACAGTCTTTGCAATCAAGGATCTTAATATTTCACTTTTGAAATAAATATAATGCTGTATATGATAATTTTAAGGTTTGCAAAAAGCTTTTCATATTAAACAAATAAATAAAAACCTACCTGTGAGATAGGCAGTGAAAGTATTTTTAATCCGTATCTTTTAAGATGATTCTAAAGTTTTGTAGCTTGCCAGATCCCTTGACCTCAGAGAGAGCAATTTCCCATACTCTCTCCTGCAAGAACCAGAGACTAGGCCACTGGCCAAATGAAAACAATAAATCAAAGTAAGGTGGTAATATGTCCCTTATTGACTTGAAACAAAGATTTAAAAAAATCACCAACATTATCTTTTATTAAAAACTCTAATATTCTTCCATCTGACTATAATTCTCTTCATCTCTTACTATGCCTCATCCCAGCCTAAATCTATTCTTTGATCGGATTTCTAATTTCTCCACTCATCAGTAATTTCTTAGACCATTAACACTACTCTAAGTTTCCTCTTTCCCATCTCAACTTTGTAGCTATTTCATTTCCTCATTGTCTTCTGCTATTGGAACCCTTCCACTATTGTCCTGTTGTTGCTCTCTTGACAAATCTCAAAATTGGATTATTCCCATCATCTTCATCCCTCTTTACACATTATTGAATGGAGCAAGGATTATAAGAGCTGTGCTATATATATCATAAATTTTTATTGTGGTATTTTAACACTATCTTCATTGATTAAAGAAATTCCTTTTTTATCTTCAAAAATGATTTGTCTATCATTCCCACAAAAGTCATTCTAAAGTTTCTCTTCCATTGCTGAGCTTCCCATATATTCTTTTTTCTCTGCCTAGTTATGAATCTCTATTTAATGAAAAATTTCACATCATTTGCATCATTTACTTAGAACTCTATTTCTCCTATTATTTTCATCTCAAAATCTTTTGTCAGCATCTTTCACTCTGTCATACATTCTTCCAGGCTCTGACAAAGAGATTTTCCTTCTTCCTCTAATGCCTTTACATGTACCCTTTCTCCCTTTTTTGCATCTCAATCAATTTATTCTCTCCAGATTGTCTTGAAATATTCTTAAGATTCTACCCTCTTAAAATAAATCAACAGGAAAATATATCATTGAAATTCTTTGTTTCCTCAAATTATTGTTTCATATCTCTTTCTTTTCTCAAATTCATTATTCTTGATTTATCTGCTACATTTGACACTAGGGACAACTTTCTCACCCAAATAAATTTTTAATATATTTTTATAACATTTGCCTCTACCTGTTATTTAACCATCTAACTTTATAAACTATCTGACCCTTTCCCCATTTCTCTTTCTGTTTTATCATATATATTATGTATCTTAGCTGAGTTTAAAGTGCTGTCAGAGACCCACTTTTCCTCTCCCTGTTTTAATCTTTCTTTGGATCACCTATAGGATTATCACATTTATCCATCTATGCAAATAGATATATACATATTTATGCTTGTATATATGTAAATATCTATCTATCCTCATTCTTTCCCCTGAACTTCATTCTCACATTACCAATTTTTTTGGGAAAACTTCAAACTGGTTGTCCTGGGGACACTTTTAAAAAAATGTCTAAAATTTACCTCAAGTATTTTCCTTTATCAAAATTTCCTTATTTCTTGGAAAGTAACCCTGACTAGTCTCTAAGTTTTGTAACCCCAGAATTAGTTTAGACTTTCAGTTTTCCTCAACCCATACATTTAATCAATTGTAAAATTTTGTCATTCTTAATGACAAAATGGAGAAAGTCTAGTTAAAAAATGGAGATGGTTTGGTATGAATATTGAGAGAGCCATTCAGATTCTATCTCATGAGTACTGACTCCATTTTGTGCTCATTATACTCCATTTTGTTGTTTTTCTGCAAATCATTCATAAAAAACTGAATGGTAGAAACTATTGTTTTGTAAGGCAAGTGGATGTAATTACTTCTAAGAAAAAACAACAACAACAAAAAAAAAAAAACAAATAAACAAACAAAAAAAAAAACCAAACAAAAAAAAATATTTAAGTATATCTAATGACCCAGAAAGATTCAGCATCACCTTTCAAGGGAGGAGATAGAGCTTCAATGAATTAAGAGATTTTCAATCATTTCTATTGGGAAAAAAACAAAAACAACAACAACAACAACAAAAACAGAATTAAACAGAAAATTTAGTTACAATCACAGGACTCAAAAGAAGCCTGGAAAGATAAAATGGGGAAAATATATGTCATGTAAAGGTTAAATCCTTTACATCCCTAGATGGGAAAACACATTTGCAATTCTTAAGAACTCTCTCTATCACTAGGGCACCAATTACAATGAAGGGAAAGAAGGGAAATCTACTTGTTCCCTCACAACTCAATAGAATCTCACTTTTTCTCATCTCCCATATTGTAAAGCCTCTAATTTTACCTTAAAATTAAAAAAAAATCTAATTTCATATCTTATATATTGTTTTATTTGTCTTATTGAATTAATTGTTTTTAATATACAATAATCTGATTTACTCAATGTTCAGGATCTTTAGACTAACTGGGCAATACATTAACTATTATTTCTGTTTGGCTAATAAATAGTATAGCTTAGATTGTTTCCTCAGTTATTATTAAGTACTTGCCATATTACTCAAAATTAAGTTGTCTCTACTTATACAGAACTACAAAAATAAACTTGAAAAAAATGATTTTATTGATTAATCTTTTCTTTCTACCTCTCCTCAGTCTGTTTTTTTTAACACACCCCACCCACTCTCTTATCTTCTATCACTACTCCCCCTTCTCTCAGTAATGTTTCAACCCACCCCACCCATTACCTTATCTTCTATCTCCCCTTCTCTTAGGTTTTTCTCCAGTGTTTCTGTTCTTCCTTCTATCTGTGCCTCCCTTTTCCTCTTTCTCCTCCTACTCCTTTATAGGGTTAAATAAATTTCTATACCCAACTGACTGATTAAATTATTCCTTCTTAGAGCCAAAACTAATGAGATCAAACTTCAGATATTGCTCATTCCCCTCCCTTCTTTCTCTCCATTGTCATAAATCTTTGCAAGTCTTCATGTGAACTAATTGTCCCTTGTACTTCCCCTTTCCTCTTTTTCCAGTACAGATCTTTTCAATCCCTTAATGTCTTATTCTTTGTCGTCATTACATCTGAATCCTTTCACAACCATACCTTCAGTCCATGTGATGCTTCCCCCACCTTTTTATACAGATATTTCTCATATAGGAATATAAACAGTTTAACCTTTAAATATATATATAT
>JAJPUD010022352.1:3014-21571 GCA_023553655.1 Myrmecobius fasciatus | reverse complement strand
AGTAAGACAAGATGGAAATACCTTTGTTGGCATTCTTATTGATCTACAGGTGAGCTTCATAAGAGATAAACAAGTAGGGAACATTACATTAAAGTTTGAGGCCTCCTAAAAAGGCCTACTATAAGGCACTATCTTATCTAATGATTCCCATATGATTTATGTAAAATCTCAAACTGATTAATACTAATTGGAATAGAGTAGGATCCTGATGAATTATATTTCACACCTCCAGACTTGATTTAGCTGAGCAAAGCTCTGCTTTACTAGCTTAATTTGCACGGATCAGGGGAGGGAGGTAGGAAGTAGAAGAAAGTTAGCATATTACTTGGAATAGTATACACTTCATAATGTCTATAAGAATGTCTGCTATTATTTCTATTGGGCTTATATCCCAAAGAAATCATAAAGGAAGGAAAAGGCCCCACATGTGCAAGAATGTTTGTGGCAGCCCTTTTTGTAGTGGCTAGAAACTGGAAATTGAATAGATGCCCTTCAATTGGAGAATGGCTGAATAAATTATGGTATATGAATATTATGGAATATTATTGTTCTGTAAGAAATGACCAGCAAGATGATTTTAGAGAGGCCTGGAGAGACTTACATGAACTGATGCTTAGTGAAATGAGCAGAACCAGGAGATCATTATACACGGCAACAACAGTACTATATGACGATCAATTCTGATGGACATGGCTCTCTTCAGCAATGAAATGTTTCAAACCACCTCCAATTGTTCACTGAAGTAAGCCATATACACCCAGAGAGAGGGATGTGAAATGTGGACCACAACATAACATTCTCATACTCCTTGATTGATGTTTGCTTACATTGTGTTTCCTTTATCTGATATATCGTTTGTGTAGATAAGATTTTTCTTGCACACCAATGATAAGTTTGGAAATATGTATACATATATTCGATTTGCCAATATTTTAACATAATTAACATGTAGTGGATATCCTGCCATCTAGGGGAGGGGTGGGGAGTTGGGGGAAAAATTTGTAACGGAAAGCTATGTAAGGGTTATTGTTGAAGAATTACCCACACATATGTTATGCAAATAAAATAAAAATTAAAAAAAATAAATAAAAAATAAAAAAAAGAATGTCTGCTATTAGGTAGGGTTTTTGTAACCATCATCTATAAATATAAATATTGATATTCCTTGCTAGAGAATTTATGCATGCATTTGTACTGGTATTGTTAAGCTGAAGCTTAACTACTGAGGCTCTTTTACTTAATGCTTGAATCTTTCTAAGATTCCCTTTAAATTCATTCAATTTGTGATATTATGTTTCTTTGTGGAATTTTTTTTTTTTTGCAAAGGTCTTTGTGGAATTTCAAAGGAAAGGAGTAAGTCTGTGCAAAAATGCATTTTCTCTCCCAAAGAGCAAGCCACTTCTCCCTATCCATACTAAGCAGCAGTGCTGTTGTCAGAGTAGTGCTAATGCCTGGAAACAACAGGAGAGATTGTATCAGTTTTTCCTCCATCCCCAATCCTCCCTACCATCTGATATAAGACTGCAGAACTCCATATAATCAAGGGAGCTGTAACAAATCACCTTTTGGTATTGCAACACCCTTCCACGACTCTTGGAGTTGTCACCTGAAGCCTATGTTCACCTTTTCTTATCACCTTTTCCTTTTTTAAATCTCACATAGTTTGTCGAACCCTAACCCAGAAGCCTGACCTGACCTGAAGAGCAGCCCATCTCTTCATTCGTTCCAAGACCTATGGTACCAGTTATAAAGAACCTCCTTTAATAAAGATTTGCAGATTTTATGTTTATGACCTCTTTCTTTTCTTTCCTAGCTATAGTGGTAGATTGATTTCAAAATCAATTGTGTAGAGGATGATTACTGCTTAAGGTAGAAAGTTATCTCAAGAGGAGAATCTGCTCAATTCCACTTTTCAATTATCTTTTGTGGCTCCCCAAACAACTCTAACATTCAGGGGGAAACAAGTAGGGTCTTACCACAATAGGTAACAGAAACAAGAGTAATTCAGCCTTTCTCCTTTCCACTTTTCTAATAACAAGGTAGGTTTTATAGAAGAAATGCTTCTGTGTTTTTGGCAGGTGTTTCTACTCCAGTGTTTTCATTTAAAATTGCTATTCTGCAGTATGCTTCAAGCATGGCATTAATTGGAAGTGCTGCTGTGAGTAACAGAAATCAAAAAGAAAAAAACATAGGGAGTCCACTATTTGTTCCTACAACAAGTGGAGGCTATAGTGAGTGTCTTTAGGAATAAAAAAGCTAGGGCTTTGGAGCTCAAGGACTCATGTCTTTCTGATGTTCTAGGCAGCTGTTGTTCTGGAAAGTATTTCTTGAGGATTTTCTGGGTAGGAACAATTTATTATCCCTGTAACTGGCTTAGTTATCAAGGAAAAATCAACAAAATAGTTACTTCCTAATGATGAATGATCTTTGAAAATGAATCATGAATTTCAAGTGGCCTTGGTGGACCTTCTTAGACCTCATGAGTCAGGAAATTCAAAAGACTAGAGTTCTTTGAAGTGCATTTACTGAAGCCACAGGGAGAAAAATAGTTTAAAACCCTGGGGTAAGGAAAGAAGTAGAGAGAGGTACTCCCATTGGCAGCGAATAATGTATGGTCTGGATGTGTGGTGGATGTCACAACTTACATAGGCTTTTATTTATTTTTTTCTTCTAATCAGTTTCATTTACTTTCTACTTTTATTCAAACTGTAGTCACTAAAACAAATATCTATTTAGCAACATGTTGTCCATGACACAATGTGTACAAAAATAGTTGTACAGAACATAATACAAAATAACAAGTTTTTTTTTTGTTTGTTTGTTTTTGTTTTGGAAGAAAGGCTACCCACTTCCTAGCAGAGAGGGATAGAATGAGAGAGGTTTTCTGACATGGAGTGTGTAGGTGAAAATGTATGTTGCTTTTGTTTGAAATAAGCTTATTTGTTACAAGGAAGGGCTTTTGGGGCTTATTATAGTGATGATGATTCAAAAAAAAAAAAGGAAAGAGCATCAATGAAACATTTTAACAAATGTGCTGAGAGACAGAGAGAGAGAGAGAGAGAGAGAGAGAGAAAGAGAGAGAGAGAGAGAGAGAGAGAGAGAGAGAGAGAGAGAGAGAGAGAGAGATAGTTTAGATACAGGCACAGAGCAGCAGTGATGTTAGGGAGACAGCAGTGACTTTGAAGCCCTCTGTCCTAAGAGTGCTCTTGTTCTAACAGTGTCTGTCAATGTAAAAGTCCTCTGGCCTAAGAATGTAATAATATTTCTTCCCTTAGATATATTAGTAATCCTAAAGCCCTCTGATTGCTCTTGTTCTAATAATCTGTCAATAATTTCAAAGTTTTCTGGTCTTAGAATTGTTCTACAAACATTACTGTTAGATAATGTGTTGGTCAGTAATGACCAAGATCCTGAGACAATAGTGAATAGAGCACCACTCAAACCTGCCTGTAAGCCATAAAATTAGCAAATATAAGTAACATGAAGCTCTGATCCAATTTTGTATAAATCTATCTCCTTTTCCTTGATCCCTTGCTAATTTCTTTTGGAATTTAGCCTGCTGTAATTGGTATTACAATTACAATAAACTTTGCCCCTTGGCTAGGAAATGGATTCAAGCCTGCAAATTCTTTTGAGACACCTTGTGACATTGGTCTGTGACCCCAAACTTTTGGGGTTCTCTTCCTAAACTCACTGATGGACAACATTGGAAGGAGCATATCGAAATTTTTTACCTATTTAAAAAACAACAATAACTCCAGTGTGCTGTAATTCAGGGTTTCATGTTTGTACATAGAAATGTTCATGTTTGTTAAACTCATAATAATACAAAAGTATAATTTTAAAAATTATTGGAGGTCTTGTATTTTGGGAGGAGAATTTGGAAAGGCTTTTGTGTAGAAGATGATGCCTGAAGGGAGCCCTGAAGGAAACAAGGTATTCTAAGAATGGATAGGTGAAGAGGGAGTACATTGTAGGGTCAGAAGAAAGGCCCTGCAGAGGCCCTAAAGAGGGCAGATGTGTGAGCCACAGGAAGAAGGGAAGTTGACTGAAGTGTAGAGTACAGGAGAGAGAAGAATAAGTCTTGGCCAGAAAGACATATTGGAGCCATTTTGTGAAGGGTTTTCAAAGGGCCAAAGAGAAGGGTTTGTATTTTGTCCCCAGGGGTGAGAGAGCCACTGGAATCCACCGAGTGTAGTGGCTGGGAAAATCAGCTTGACAGGTGAGTGAGAGATGGGGTGGAAAGGGAAGAGGGCCGAGGTGGGGAGTCCGACTGACCGACTAGGAGGCGAGAGAGGTGATGGCTGGGATCGGAGTTCTTCTAAGACTGGGGAATTTGGAAAAACTTCATGGAAGAGGCGTGGCTTGAGCTGGGACAGATTCGGAAATGTGGAGAGAAGGGAGGGGAGATCCGGAATAATTGTAAATTAGGTATGAAATAAAAAACAAAACGAAACCAACCTAACATAAAATGAATCTGCTCTTGTTCCATTGAGATGAAATGTCAAATGTTGCACTAGGAAGTCCATTTCCTTATCTAGTTCTTAGTTGCTTTGCGTGTTCGCTTGTTTGATGGCAGTCTAAGGGAAGTCACAAAAGGGGAGACAGTATGCAGATGAGAGGATTTGCGGTCCTGGTTTCTCCGACCAGTTACTCCCTCTGGAAAATATAAATTTGAGGGCCAGAAGATCGTAGCTACTATGTTCAAAATCAGCATAGTTTTTATTTCTGCTTTTCTTACGCTTATCAGCGCATGTGCTCACCTTTGTTACTGATTGTATCAGTATAAGAAACCCAATCTACTACCAATAATACTAAGACTAGAAAAATTTCCTGATAATTAACGGTATCTCCTGGTAGAATGGGTGAGTTCACGTTATTATAAATTCTTCCACTTCAGATATGCAAGCAAAAGCTGAGTGCTCACTAACACTAATTATGGTGTTAAATCTTAATTTCATCCCGCTGAGGAGTATTAAGTGGCCTCTCAGATCTTTTCTTGGCTTTTTTGATTCTTTTTCTCATGTGCATTCCCATGCTTCTATTTCTCCTCCCTGAAATATTTGTTTCTTTTTCTCTTCTGTCCAAATATCACCCATTCTTTAAGGCTCATCTGAATCCAATTCTTTGCCACTCCATGGACCACATTGTCCATGCAGTTTTATTGGCAGGAGTGGTTTGTCATTTGTTTTTAAAGTAAATTAAGGCAAACAGATTGAATGACTTGCTTAGTCAGTCAGTATTTAGGGTTAGAATCAAGAAGTCAGACCCAATGCCCTATCAGTTGAAACATCTAGCTTCCTCTGAGTGGAAGTATTAAGTGTCTGAGATCAAATTTGAACTCAGGTCCCTCCTGACTTCTGGGCTGGTGCTCTATCTACTTTGCCACCTAGTTGCCTCCCTCTACTGTCTTTAAGGAATAATGATTATTTCTTATTGACCAGGACCAAATTCCTTCTATGACACAGATATGGTGGTGATAGCTAAACCAGGTAGGGTGAAAACAGAGTAAGAAAATTAAAGACCAATTTCCCTAATGAAAATTGATGCAAAAATCTTAAATAAAATATTAGCAATACGATTATAGAAAGTCATCCCCAGGATAACACACTATGACCAAGTAGGATTTATACCAGGGATGCAGGGCTGGTTCAATATTAGGAAAACTATCAACATAATCAGCTATATTAATAACCAAACTAACAAAAATCATATGATTATCTCAATAGATGCAGAAAAAGCATTTGATAAAATCCAACACCCATTCCTATTAAAAACACTAGAGTATAGGAATAAATTATTTCTTAAAATGATCAGTAGTATCTATTTAAAACCATCAGCAAGTCTCATATGTAATGGGGACAAACTAGAACCATTCCCAATAAGATCAGGAGTGAAACAAGGCTGCCACTATCACCATTACTATTCAATATAGTATTAGAAATATTAGCTTTGGGGCAGCTAGGTGGTGCAGTGGATAGAGCACCAGCCCTGAAGTCAGGAAAACCTGGTTCAAATCTGGTCTCAAGACACTTAACATTCCCTAGTTGTGTGACCTTGGGCAAGTCACTTACCCTCAATTGCAAAAGCTCTCCCTCCCCCCCCAAAAAAAGAAAAGTTAGCTTTGGCAGTAAGAGAAGAAAAAGATTAAAGGAATTAGAGTAAGTAATGAGGAAATCAAATTATCACTCTTTGCAGATGATATGATGGTATACTTAGAGAACCCTAGAGAATCAACTAAAAAACTACTAGAAGCAATTCACAACTTTAGCAAAGTTGCAGGATACAAAATAAATCCACATAAATCATCAGCATTTTTCTATATTACCAACAAAGTTGAGCAGCAAGAAATACAAAAAGAAATTCCATTCAAAATAACTGTCAGTAGGATAAAATATTTGGGAATCTCTCTGCCGAGGAAAAGTCAGGAACTATACAAATTGAACTACAAAACACTTTCCACACAAATAAAGTCAAACCTAATCAATTGGGAAAATATCAGGTGCTCATGGGTAGACCAAGCAAATATAATAAAAATGACAATAATATCCTAATTAATTTACTTATTTAGTGCCATACCAATCAAACTCCCAAGAAATTATTTTACAGATATAGAAACAATAGTAGCAAAGTTCATCTGGAAGAATAAAAGGTCAAAAATTTCAAGGGAATTAATGAAAAAGAATGCTGATGAAGGTGGCCTAGCTGTGCCAGATCTAAAACTATATTATAAAGCTGCGGTCATCAAAAACATTTGGTACTGGCTAAGAAACAGAGTAGTTGATCAGTGGAATAGGATAGGATCACAGGACAAACTAGGCAATAACTACAGCAATCTAGTGTTTGATAAACCAAAGACCCCAACTTCTGAAATAGGAACTCACTATTTGATAAAAACTGCTGGGAAAATTGGAAGCTAGTATGGAAGAAATTAAGGCTTGACCCATACCTAACATCACATACCAAGATGAGATCTAAATGGGTTCATGATTTAGACATAAAGAGTGATATTATAAGCAAATTAGAGAAACATAGGGTAGTTTACCTCTCAGATCTGTGGAGAAAGAAGGAATTTGTGTCCAAAGAAGAACTGGAACTCTTAACTGAACACCAGATAGATAATTTTGACTATATTAAGTTAAAAAGTTTTTGTACAAACAAAACTAATGCAGACAAGATTAGGAGGGAAGCAATAAATTGGGAAATCATCTTTACACTTAAGGGTTCTGATAAAGGCCTCATTTCTAAAATATATAGAGAATTGTCTCATATTTATAAGAATTCAAGCCACTCTCCAATTGATAAATGGTCAAAGGATATGAACAGACAATTTTCAGATGATGAAATTAAAACTATTTCTAGTCATATGAAAAGGTGCTCCAAATCACTATTGAGATCAGAGAAATGCAAATTAAGACAACTGTCTTATTACCTGTATATTACCTGTCAGATTGGCTAAGATGACAGGAAAAGATAATGACGAATGTTGGAGGGGATGTGGGAAAACTGGGACACTGATACATTGTTGGTGGGACTGTGAACGGATCCAACCATTCTGGAGAGCAATTTGGAACTATGCTCAAAAAATTATCAAACTGTGCATATCCTTTGACCCATCAGTGTTTCTATTGGGCTTATATCCCAAAGAGATCTTAAAGGAAGGAGAGGGACCCACATGTGCAAGAATGTTTGTGGCAGCCCTTTTTTGTAGTGGCTAGAAAACTGGAAACTGAATGGGTGCCCATCGGTTGGAGAATGGCTGAATAAATTATGGTATATGAATGTCATGGAATATTATTGTTCTATAAGAAACGACCAGCAGGATAATTTCAGAGAGGCCTGGAGAGCCTTGCATGAACTATTGCTAAGTGAAATGAGCAGAACCAGGAGATCATTATACACGGCAACAACAAGACTATATGACGAACAATTCTGATGGACATGGTTCTCTTCAATAATGAGATGTTTCAAACCAGTTCCAATTGTTCAGTGATGAAGAAAGCCATATATACTCAGAGAGAGGCCTGTGGGATCTGAATGTGGACCACAGCATTGCATTTCCATGCTTTCTGTTGATGTTTGCTTGCATTTTGTCTTCCCTCTCAGATTTTTTTTTCCTTGTAGATCTGATTTTTCTTGTACAGCAAGATAACTGTATAAATATGTATACATATATAGGATTTGTCAAATATTTTAACATAGTTAACATGTCTTGGACTACCTGCCATCTAGGGAAAGAGATAGGGGGAAGAAGGGAAAAATTTGGAACAGAAGGTTTTGCAAGGATCAATGTTGAAAAATTACCCACAAATATCTTTTACAAATAAAAAGCTTAAAAAATAAAAAGAAACACTTGCCTTTTTATAGATTTGTGTGGGCAACTAGGTAATATAATGAATAAAGGAGAACTTGAATTCAATGTGGCTTCAAATATTTACTCCTCTATGACTTTGGATAAGTCATTTAACCCTCTTTGCCTTCATTTCCTTATCTGTAAAATGAGCTGGAAAAGGAAAAAGCAAACCACTACAGTATTATAGAGCTAGACTCTAACCCTAGGCCCTCAACTACTTATGAAAATTAACAACATAAACATTTTCTAAAATCATTAAGATTTAGTATGTTTAGACTTGTTGGGCTCTGAAAACTATTCCTTGAACCCAGGCAATCAAGTTGCTCTACTCTGTTTTTAACAGACCTTGGCTAAGCTATCCTCTAAAAAAAGATTCTATTTTTAGCAACCTTAGTATTCCTGACATGGCTTAGAGACAAAATTATGGTACTTAAGCTTGCTGTCATCCCCTTCTCCCCATTAACAATTAATTTCCCATACTATTTGGCTCCTCAGCTTTGGTGAAATAAAGCTCTGATTTAAAAAGAATCCTAAGCAAATGTCCTCACTCTTAACTTCAAACTAACTGCTCTCCTGCAGCATCTTTGATAATAAAAAACCCATATGGGGTCATGGAAGAATCAAACATGAGAGAAAAAAACAACAAAGATTTGTGCAGAGGGGGGGAAAAGCTTTTGCCTTTCTCAGAGTTAGGAGTAGTATTTTTGCTGTAACTTTAAGTCAAGTGCCTTATCTTGCTCATTGAACTGATAATTACTTTCCCAAGCAAGGTAACTATGGGCACCTGGAAGTAGTTGCCTATTAAATAAGCATACTAAATACTTGTCTGACATACCTTCCCGGGCTTTTTGTAGGGAAATTGCAGTACCAATCTTAAAACACTAGATAAGGAGTGAGTTCCACAATCTCCAGTACAGGGACTTTTCTCTCAAGGAGAGTATATATCTTGGGGGCCCAAGAATTTCATGAAGAGCAGATTGTCTTTCAAAACTTAATTAACTTCCTGGTTGATTGAGTAAGCTGATTGAACATCGACTAAGTAACAGTTGCTACTCTTTTACTGAATTTATACATTAAAAAAAAAAAAAGTCTGAGCAGCAACTCCAGTTATACTTTGTTTCAATCTTTTCCCTTGCTCTTCTTTTCTAAATTTGAGAATCTACAACGTGCCAGGCTGATCTTAAAAAAATTCTTCAGACTCACATAACTTATTCTACAGGAATCTTCTTATTTACCTTGGTTTTTCTTGTGTTATTTTTTTTTAACCCTTATTTGGCTTCTACTTTTAATCTCACAAAGATGGAGGAATTTGAATCTTCCAGATTTCAAGGACAATACCTTCTTTTTAAGAAGGATAGGAGGATTGGAAAACTCTACTTGATGGAGGAAGGCTCAAGATTAAGCAAATCTTGTTTACTCATGAAGCAATGGGGAAGGGTATCCCCACTTGACATAGTGCTGACCTATTTGAAAGGTGTTCTTTGTTAGAGTGTTTTATTGATGATGTTGAGCCAGAAGGTAACAGTTTCCATCTAGTAAAATGAAGAGAAAGGTAAAAGACTTAGTGTGGTGTGGTATTATTTGTTTTTCCTTCCCCTTTATATCTAAACTCCGCCATCCAAGACAGGATTTACAACTATGAGAATCTGGTAAAATACTATGCTGCTTTAGGTTTCTATTTGAGTGATTCCCTCCCTGTATCACTGCCTGGTGAGGGGTTTGTGTAGCTCAATGAAATATGAGCTATTCTTTGCAGGGTAACCTAAAACAGACAGATTATGGTGGAGAGTTAGACAAAAGGTGATACCCTGGAGAAGGAAATGGCAAACCATTCCAGTATCTTTACCAGAAAACCCCATGACTAATATTGAAATGCTGAAAGACATATCAGAAGGGTATACTATGGTCCATAGGATTATGAAGTCAGACACTGAAAAACAACATTTGAGTAAGTCCAAAAGCTTTTTTTTTTTAAGGTTTTAAGGGTATGATTGTTTTATCTAAAGGTGTATAGAGTTTCAGTTCTTTGTTTTCACTAAGATAATTTATTTTGTAAATCTGTTAAATTTTTTTTCTCCCTGTGGTAATATTTAAGAGTGATCTAATTGCTGGAGAGAGGAATTATTTTGTCCAGAAAAAGTTAAATCTTCCCACTGAGATTTAACTTTTAGCTATACCTTCTCTACAGGGCAAGCAGGGTTAATGTCTCGCTATTATTGAAGTATGTGGTTTTGACAGATAGCAACATTTTAATATACATAGAACAACAAAATATGTGTGAAATTGAACAAGTATTATTTCTTTTTTTAAGTCTAGATTAAATTTAATGTGATAATTTTCTCTTCATGATATTGTCTCCCTTTCTGAAATTCTGGTCTCTTTTGTTCTTTAAAAAAAAATTACTGAGACTTTTCTTTTTTTCTTTTTATTCTCTCCCCACTGCACCACCTAGCTGCCCCTTTTCTTTTTATTCTCAAAGTTCAATCTCTGGCTAAGATGTCAAATGATAAAAATATTGTTTGTGACCCTATCAGGTGGAATAGAGTTATATAGAGCATTTCACCAGATAGTGAAGTAGTTTGACAACCCCCAAAGAAGTATTTGAAGTGAGGTATGATATGAATTTATCAAACAGAGTTAATAATGTTAATTTATTATTTATACTGACATATTTTCTGTTTCTTGGTTATATTTTATCAATTTAATGCATTTTACATAAATTTAAAATATGAAAGGCATATACTTATATCTCATTTTTGTCATAATTCCATATAGCTTTTACTTGATTGATTAAAAAAAAACTAATTATTTACTACTGTTGTCAATATGATTTGCAGGGTTACTTCTATGTTATTACCAAAGTGTATTTACTAATACATTGCCTGATAATTAACTTGTATGTTAATATGCTGGCTGTTTTCAATATGTGTTGTTTTGATTTTGCAGTTAATTTGTTCTCCTGGTCCTTCCTGAAAGATTTATTTGGTGACATCCTTTGTTTTAACAATTAGCTTTTATTTCATCTGTGGAGCATCCAATTCTGTGGAATTACCCACTTTTGCCACCTGCTGACATCATTTTGATCTTCTTCACCCATCCTTTTGCCTTTAATATCCTACCAGTCTTCTTTAAACACTTTCTGACTTTGCTAACAATCCTGCTTCTTGAATAGAGAACTCTGTAATTTAATGACGCCAGAAGAAAATGAAAGGGGGCCAGCTTATAATTCTTTTGCAGAAAGGGAAGGACTCTTCACTGTTTTTTATATTGGCTTTTTATTGAACCAGCCACTTATTTGCAATGCTATAACCTAGAGAAACAATACTGAACTAGAGAAGGCTAGGAATCAAATAGTTTTAGATTTGGAAGAAGCACTTTGACTTGACTTAATGATGTCAAACCAGAGAACTACAAAACAACAACAACAACAACAACAACAACAACAACAACAACAACAACAACAAAAAACCCTAAAACAAAACAGGCAGTTAGTTACTATTCCCTACCTCTCTCTGGAATTCTCAACCAGTAACTCAATAGAATTTATGGCAGCAGCTCCTGCATCTATCAGCTCCCTAACTGCTTCCTATTTCCAAATTCTTTTAATTCTCTTAAGTAAAATTCTCATTTCTTTAGATTTATTTATTTCTTACTACCTATCAGATCCTTCTATTTATTCGAAGTTAAATAAATTTTAATTGCAGTATATTATTGGAGGTATACACCCTCAATAACATACATGTGGATTATTTTATTTTTCATTTAGCAAATTCATTGGGGTCAGTGACATGTGCTGTATTTTGGCTAACTTATAAATGAATGGGTTGAATGAAAATTGTATTGAAATTATCTATGGATTTGTCAGTACTGCTCTGATTATTAAAATATATATCAGACTATGACAAGGTTATATTATACATTGTCCCCTACCAGATAAACATTTTTTTATTATTACAATATAATAAAAATGAATAAAATTGATTGCTGCAATGCATTTCATAATGTCTGGTATCTGTAGTTCTAAACTCCAGTTTTTAATGTATAGAATAATTGTATCTATTTAGGATTGTTGTAACTGCAAATAAACCCCTTCCTCTTTAACTGCAATCCAGTTGGTGGATATATACCAAATATGTTAAAGTTTAAACTTATTATCTTTCATATTCAAATTTGTACAAAGTCCTTTCTTACATTTATATTCTCTTTCTTACATTTATAGTCTCTTTATATTGAAGGTGTGAAGTAAGAGAGCAAAGATGGCAGAATGAAGCCAGGAAGCTGTTCCAGCTCTCCCAATTTCCCTCAAAAAATCACACGAAACAAGCCTCTGAACAAAGTCTGACAAAGTAAAACCACTCTCCAATTCAAGATAGATTGAAAGGACTTCAAGAAAGGTCAGTCTCACTGGGGTGAAAAGGGTGTTCAGTTCAGCTCAGATGGAGTGTAGGGAAGTCAGTGAGAGAGTCTTAAAATACAGCATATCAGTAATTGAGACCCATCTAGTCCTGGTTCAGTAGAAGAGCAAACCAGGGGGGCAGTCTCCACTTCCAGATCAGAAGACAAATTCTGGGAAACCAGGCTGTTTCCTGGAAAGAGCAGATAAAGCTATCCCCTGCTGTGAGCAAACATGCCAAACACAAGAGGCCCCTCTGCTCAAAGCCAAGGTTTGGAGCTGCACAGGAAGCTGGGGACAATGACTACCGAGGAGCAGAGCTTAACCATAAAAGTCAAAAAGAGGAAATACAAAAAGAGAAGGAAAGAAAATAAGTAAGAAACAGAAAAGAACTTGACCATAGGAAGCTACTATGGTGGCAGGGAAGACCAAAATACCAACTCAGATGAGGGCAAAATGCCCACAAAAGAAATCTCAAAGAATGATAGGAGGTTTCTTGGAAGTGCTCATAAAAGACTTTAAAAGGCAAATGTGAGAAGTAGAAGAAAAAATGAGAAAAGAAATGAATGGTATGCAAGAGAAAATCAACAGCTTGGAGAAGGAAGGAAAAAAATTGACTGAAGAAAACAATTCCTTAAAAAAATATAATTGGCCAAATGCAAAACAAAAAATAAAATCCACTGAAGAAAACAACACCTTGGAAAGTAGAATTAATCAAATGGAAAAAGAGATACAAAAAGTAACAGAAGAAAACCACACGTTAAAAACTAGAACGGGGCAAATGGAAGCTAATGACTGAGACATCAAGAATCAGGCAAACTAAAAAGAATGAAAGTGTGGTATCACCCTCTCCTACTTGAGATAAAGGGTCATCATCTCCAGTTATCCTGATCTATATCTTGCCATTGGCCCCAGATAGCCACTGACTCTGGAAGAGAAAGGGAGGCTGGTGACTTTGCACAACCTTTCCTCACTTAAATCCAACTAATTTTTATGTCACGGCATCAGCTGCTGATGTCATGGTCCTCCTTGAGAACAAAGGACAAAAAACAATGACCCTACCATAACATAGAAAACTCTTTGAAAAGGGGATCATGTTTCAATCTCTGTATTCTCCCTTTTCTTTCTTTAGTGAGACTTGCCCCTGTGGCTTCAATTTCTACTATTCTGTCAATTATTTCTGCTGTATAGGCGGCCATAAATTATGTTTTCACAACATTCTGCTTTGGTTCTTAAATGCATAGGGTTCTCTGCATTATCAGCTGTTGGTTTCTTTTGTTTTGTGCTATTTATTCATCAGTGTCTGAACTTGTTTGGTTGAGTTGAAATCACATTCCCTTGAATATATTCATTGTTGGTTCATTCACTTATCTTACTGAGATCTCATGGGTTCTATTTTTTACTTTCTCTTTCCTTTTTGATTTCAGTAACACCTCAAAGCCATGATTCACTGGTCTCTACCCCACAGTTAACTTCTGAGAGAGAAAGAATTAGCTCTAACTGGATTCTGGGCTCTTTCCTTCAGGCTTAGGGAGGGTAATAAATATATCATGCTGTTTTTTCAGTCAAGGCAAACTCTTGCCTTTTGATTTCTCCCTGAACTATGAAGGGCATTTACAGTCTTGCCCTCTTGGGGAATGGTGTGGGAAGGGGTGGTGAACAAGTTAAGGGATAGGGATTACAGGTATACCTTGTTTTATTGCACTTCACAAATATAGTGACATTTAAAAATATATGTATATTGAAGATTTGTGGCAACCCTGAATAAAGCAAATCTATTGATGCCATTTTTCCCATAGCATGTGGCCACACAATTTGGTTATTACAATATTTTATACTTTTCCATTATAATTATATCAGTTATGGTGATCTGTGATCAGTGACCTTTGATGTTACTCTTATAATTGTTTTGAGACACCATGAACCATGCCCATATAAGATGGTGAACTTAATAAATGTGTGTGTTTTGACTCTTCCACCTGACTGGTAGTTCCACATTTCTCTCCCACTACTGGGGCCTCCCTAATACCTGAGACCCAATAATATTGAAAAATAGTACATGAACTTAGTTGATGAAGTTTTGAGAGAATTGACCCCAGTTTTGAAAGAAGTTATATTGTGGGTAAAAAATGCCATCAGATAGTACTGCATACCACATAGAAATTTTTATGTGAAAGGAAGAATCAATGAGGAAAAGTTCATTGTCTTATTTTAAGAAATTGCCACAAACACTACTCTGATTAGTCAACAGTCATTAATGTCAAGGCAAGACCTTCCACTAGCAAAAAAAGATTATGACTTGATGAAAGCTCAGATGATGATTATCACTTTTGACAATAAAATATTTTAAATTAAGATATAGACTTTTTTAGATATAATTTTTAGACATAATACTCTTTGTACACATAATAGATTACAGTATAGTATAAAGTTTTAAACACACCTAGAAACCAAAACATTCATGTGACTTGATTTATTGAGATATTTACTTTATCAAAGTGGTCTGGAACTGAACCCACAGTATTTCCAAGGTATGTCTATAAACTTCTCTGCATTAGTTTAATGTTTGTTGTTGTTGTCGTCATTTTTTTTTTTTTTTTTTGCTGAGGCAATTGGAGTTAAGTGACTTGCCCAGGGTCACACAGCTAGGAAATGTTGAGAGTCTGAGACTAGATTTGGACTCAGGTCCTCCTGACTTCAGCGCTGATGCTCTATCCACTACACTAACTAGCTGTCCCTCTTTTTTTTATTTTTTTTTATTTTTTTTTATTTTATTTTATTTTATTTTATTTTATTTTATTTATTTATTTCTCTCTCTCTCTCTCTCTCTTTTTTTTTTTTTTTGCTTTTTGCTGAGGCAAGTGGGGTTAAGTGACTTGCCCAGGGTCACACAGCTAGGGAATGTTAAGTGTCTGAGACCAGATTTGAACTCAGGTAGTTCCGACTTCAGGGCTGGTGCTCTATCCACTGCGCCACCTAGCTGCCCCTAGCTGCCCCTCTTAATGTTTGTTTTTATGCTAGGGTATTTGGTGTCCTAGACAATGGAGAGTTGAAATTGCTTTATCTCTTGTGTACAATTTCTATTTTGGAGAGGTCTGTCATGAACATTGGAACAAATATACACTCCATTCTCTTGATCATGTGATCTGGCAGTACATTAACTTTTTTTTTTTTTTTAATACTTTATCCCATTAGCAGTTTAGATTTTAGTCTATAGAGTCAGGTTAAACTATTCCTTTGAACAGAACTAGGAGATTTGACTCCATAAATAAGTGTTACAATAAGTGCAGGGTCCTTTTTTTTTTTTTTTTTTTTGCTGAGGCAATTAAGGTTAAGTGACTTGCCTAGGGTCACACAGTTAGGAAGTGTTAAGTGTCTGAGATTAAATTTGAACTCAGGTCCTCCTGACTTCAGGGCTAGTGCTCTATCCACTGCACCATCTAGCTAAGTGCAAGGTATTGAATGAAATGTCCTCCATGATCTGTGATATTGTAACCATCTTCTGAGGGCCCTATGACCCAACAAGACACTGATGAATTTTGGGTTAATCTAATTATTCTAGGACTTAAAGCAGTCATTTCCATTGGACTCTGAAAGACTCTAACTACGAAGTCATGGACATAATTGTGCCCTTAGAGAAAAGAGATATTTTGCTTTTGAAATAAGCCAGAAAGAAATAATGAAATAATGTGTCTTTATTTGATCCAGAAAGAGTATACAACATTTAGTAATTATGATAGTAATTTTAGATATTTTAGATAGATTTAATAATCATGATTAAGAGCTGGGTCACAAGCAATGTCTTTAATCCAGACTAAAAATTGGGCAGAGATATATATCTATCTTGTGAAAAAATTAATGGTTCAGGATGCAATTATATAGAGCAAGGATATATATAGTAAACACATCATGAGAGTAGGACATCATACAGAATGAAGATATGTAAAGGAAGATAAATATATAGACATAAACATATGTGTACACATACACATACTTATATTTATATATTGATATTAGAAGGGTATTACTATTTTGATCTCTTAACCAGGAAATGATTATTTACCTTTGACAGGAATATTTTTTTTAATCTAGTTTTCATTTATTGGTTTCAAAACAAAGCAAAACAGTAGTTCTATTGGATCCCATTTCCCCCAAATGTGAGATTTACTTCAATACCTCTGAGATCAAACCAAAAACTAGCCACAATTGCAGGGAAACTAGGAATGATTGCCTTATTGTATCTTTTTCTGTGGGGGAAGGGTAGAATAAAAAAAAGGTAAGGTTTTTTTATACTCACTTTATTTTATACTCAACTTATCCAGATCCCTTCATACCTATCTAAGTAATAAGAAAATTACATCATTATTATAAATGGAACCAATAACTATTGCAATGTCTGATGAAATGGATTTCCTCCCCCCCCCTTCTACCACCATGTGATATTCAAAACCTTAATGTGATATTAACTATTTATATAACCCTGGGCAGGTCATAGCTTTGACAGGAATATTGATACACTATTCTTGTTATTTACTATTTATCTTATTTATTGATCCTATTTACTTTGCTTTGTATATTTTTGTTTGCATGTTGTTTCCTCCCATTAGAGTGTAAGTTCCTAGAGAACAGGACCTATCTTGCCTCTTTTTGTATCCCCAGCACTTGACACAATGCCTGGCCCATAGTTGGCACTGAATGCTTATAGATTATTATTTTTATATCCTGTTATTATTAGACAGATATTGAATATATATGATTTTGTTTGGCAGTATTTTTTTTCATTAAGAATGAAAATAGCAGATTTACATCATAATATGGTGAAAGTTGTACATTTGCTTTTTAAAATAATAATCAATTGTAAAACATTTTTTTCTTATCATATTAATATCAGATAAGTCTTCTATGTGAAGGCAATATATTACAGGGAATTTTGAAACATGGAGATGTAGTAGGAGCTTGCTCTCTTCACTCTACACATCAATTTCAGTATTGAAGGACTTCTGGAAATGGTTTATTCTCCTCTGGCATTAAGTTTTCTGTTTAATATAAAGATTTGGCTTCCTTTTTTCAGGGAGTATATATCTCAGAAACTTCTTGTTTTCTCATTATCTATACACATTTTGTTTTTATCTAGTGGAAGTGGGGAAGCTGAGATCATCAATTTTGTAGGGAAAAGAGAAAAGGAAAGTTTTTGTTTTATATTGCCTATTAGCTGATATTAAATGTAGAGGAATATAGATTATTCTAATTTGACCCAGGAAATATTTTTTAGCAAGTGGAAAAGCCCTGATAAGTTTGACAGCCTTTTAGTAGGGATACGTTTGATACATAACATTTGCAAAATAAAACAAAACAAAACTTTCAAATAGAAATATCTGATTTTTTCTAAAGGGTGTAATAAGATATGATTAGTGTTATTTTTCAGAGAAATCTGAATCGGCTAGAAACATTAAATTCTACAGGAGAAATTACTTTGTGGTTGGTGAGGAGAATCCCTTTTTGATTTCTATGTCCTATCTTAGAATCAGGTTCATTCCATGAGTCGTCAGCTTTTAGTCACATGAGGTTAATATTTATTTATTTATTTATTTATTTATTTATTTTTTTTAATTTTATTTTATTTGCATAACATATGTGTGGGTAATTCTTCAACAATAACCCTTACATAGCTTTCCGTTACAAATTTTTCCCCCCAACTCCCCACCCCTCCCCTAGATGGCAGGATATCCACTACATGTTAATTATGTTAAAATATTGGCAAATTGAATATATGTATACATATTTCCAAACTTATCATTGGTGTGCAAGAAA
>JAJPUD010022351.1:0-19758 GCA_023553655.1 Myrmecobius fasciatus | reverse complement strand
CAACATAACATTCTCATACTCCTTGATTGATGTTTGCTTACATTGTGTTTCCTTTATCTGATATATCGTTTGTGTAGATAAGATTTTTCTTGCACAACAATGATAAGTTTGGAAATATGTATACATATATTTGATTTGCCAATATTTTAACATAATTAACATGTAGTGGATATCCTGCCATCTAGGGGAGGGGTGGGGAGTTGGGGGGAAAATTTGTAACGGAAAGGTATGTAAGGGTTATTGTTGAAGAATTACCCACACATATGTTATGCAAATAAAATAAAAAAAAATTTAAAAAAAATAAAATTTGAGTGTCCTGGAGCTTACAAATTTAGACAGACTGCTCACAGATTCAAGCAATCTCCTGGGGAACAAGTAAGCCCAATCGGGGACTCTTTTTAGAGAAAATGAATTTAAAGTAGATCAAGGCAGACTTATCAATACTGAAGAGACTTATCTCAGACTTAGAGAATTTTAGTGCAAACATCAAGGAGTCCAACCTCCCAGGGCCTGTGTTCATGGGGGAACACATCAGCAAAAATTTAACCAACTTAAAGAGTTTGAACTCCACACGTTGCTGGCTCATCTTGGATAGCAATTACATGAGGATTAAAATGATCCCATCTTCAATAAAAAATATTGAGGCAGAGCTCTAAGCCAATAGCACTTTATTAAAGGGTCCATAGTCCCTTCTAATGAAGTGGGCTTCAGATGTTTTTCATGATCTGAGTTGTTCCCTTCTTCCAGGACTTTGCATTTATGAAGTTTGATGTCTAAATATGCAATCCAGACATGGTGAAATACAGAATCTCATATTTTGATAGATTTTGCTCTTGAGGACCAAAAATCAGCAGGGGGCTTAATAGGTTGGGAAAAGTACGAAGCATCTCTTCTGACCAAGCAGTCATGAGATAGTCACCTGCTTGTGTTGGACAAGATAAAGTGGTCCGGGAGTACAAAATCAATTGGAGGACTTTTCATAAACTGAGTCAGCTCCATCACACTGGGATTGATCACCATAACAAAGAAAAACAAGGGTGGAAGGCTTCTGGTTAGCTTCCTAGGATTAAGCAAGTGAACTTACAATTTGCAGTTCAGAGCTCTGGGGCTATCTATCTATGCAGAATTTATAATCACTACCCTCTATAGAATCATATAGATTAATACTGATCAAAATAAAATAAAATAAGGGTCCAAATGAATTATTCTCATACCCAATTTAGTTGAAACCCTCATCAACTATCCCGTAGCTTAATATAATAATTTCCTAATTTGTTTCTCTGTCATGTAAAATCATATTCCTAAAGCTCAGGTTAAATCATATCAATTCCCTGCTTGAGACTGTTCAATAAATCACTGAATGAAAGAATTATAAGGAACTTCAGAAACCATATTTTTCAAACTCTAGCTAAATAAGTATTGCCTATGCAAAAACCCAAGCTTTGATCATCTACTTTGAGTACAGAATAACTAAATTTCAGAGTTGTAAGGGATTTTTTTTTTAGAAGATTTCAAATGAAGGATAATCTCCTATCTTCGGAGCCCACTGAAATTGGTAAGAAGTTGCTATAACAAACTTAAATTGGCTCTCTACAAATTCCAGAAATTACTTTTAGCTTGGCCTGCTGAAGTCAGAAAGAAGTATAAGCCCTTTCTACAGAACATTTGGGGTATAGAATTTATGTTCTTTCTACCCCAATATCTTCTGTTCTCAATTCTAACATTTCCCAATTTCTTCTTCACATGGAACTAACTCAGTGCCTTCTTCCAGATAATCTCTTCATAAAATGTGGGATTCAAAACATAAAAAATAAATAAAAATACTTCAAATATCAGCTGAAAATGATAGAGAACAGTCTTTTTGGAAATTGACTATGTCATTTGCTAGGTTAGCTATCCCTTTCTGATTGATATTATATGAAAATTTGACAAACGTGCCATTCTTAGCTTTATATGTCTTTGAAAAAATATTAAAGCTATAGGTCTAAGCAATACATTCTTGAGACATATTTGAGACTCCTCCTCAATTCCCCTCACCTACTCACTATATATTCACTGACAAAAGTTAATTAAGGACTATTCTTTGGTTTTCTGTTTGTTTAATTTTTAAAAAAAAAACTAGTTCTCTAAATATTATTCAAGTTGGTAGTATAGTTGCCATTCATGGCCCTGTTCCCACAACTATACAGCATAAGAGTTGCTCAGTTTCTGACTTGGGCCTCATTGAATCTCAGAAGGCAGTCTGGTATCTCCCACTTATGCAGCTAAGGAGGAAAGAAAAAAAGGAGAGAAGAAGGAATGAAGGGAAGAAGGAATGAATGAAGGGAGGGAGGCAGGAAAGCTGAAAGGAAGAGAGGAAGGGAGAGAGGGTAGGAGAAAAGAAGGGAAGAAGAGAAATGGGAAGAAGGGAGGGAAAGTATATTGAAAAAGAGCAGAAAGTTAATATTCCTGTCTCATTCTGGAACTTAAAGAAAGAATCAGTAAATTGGGGGCAACGGATAAAAGGAAAAATCAAATTTGTCAGTTCAGAAAAAGGAAGCATTTAGGAATCTAACATTTTACAAAAATTATTTCATTTGATTATCTCAACAGATTTGGGATGTAAGTGGCTTTTTTGTTTTATTTTTTTTTAATTAACCCTATTGTGGAATTGAAAAAACTGAACCAAGGAAAGATAAAATTACTTACTTTTGGTTACACAATTAGTTTAGTG
Source organism: Myrmecobius fasciatus (assembly GCA_023553655.1). Lineage (NCBI taxonomy): Eukaryota > Metazoa > Chordata > Mammalia > Dasyuromorphia > Myrmecobiidae > Myrmecobius > Myrmecobius fasciatus. Next base: position 17,045 of record JAJPUD010022351.1, on the reverse strand, counting down.
GTAAGGTAAGTTCTTCCTGACTCCTAGGCCCAGTGCTCTATTCACTGCATCATTTACCATATGGATACAGGTGAATCTCCTGCCATCTTTTTTAGTTTTATGTTTCTCACCTGTTTTCACCCTGACTCACTTCCTTTCTGATATTGGGGATTGAAATGTGAATCAACCACACTCATATAAAACTATTTGTTCAGTCACGTTATAGAACTCATCTAGTTCTTTTACATAGGGTTTTTTTCTAATGAAAATATGTGTGCATATATATGTATGTATATATATATATATACATGTATATATGTATACACATATGCATTAGTGTGTGAGAGTATGCATGTGCATATATCCTCTTGAGTTCATATGATCTCTTTTTTTTGAAGTTTATATCAGATAGAAAGATAATGGCACAATTATACGAGCTCAAATATCCCAATTAGGAAAATTTCTAACATTTTATAATCAAAGTTTGGTTGTCTGCCCTAATTAAAAACTTTATATTTCCAGCACATCTCTGGCTTCTTGTTACTTAGGTTCATAACAGGACATAGGAAATATATTTTTTTAAAAAAGTAAACTTATTACATTACAGTATCTATTGTTACATAGGCATGTGGAAGGCCCATTTGGGGAAAAAGATATTTTGAAACTTTCTTTCAGTCCTTGAAATAGAGAATAACAATTGGCAATTTCAGTCTGAGACCCTTATACCAATATGCCTCCAGTGATTGAATGGCCCAACTTGATTGCTCCATTCTCTGCAATATGCCAGTTCTCCATTCAGTTTTTCCTTTTATCCATTGCCACCATTTTACTAATTCTTTCTAGAATAATATTTTAAGTTCCAGAATGAAATAGGGATATTAACTTTCTGCACTTTTTCAATCTAACTTCCTACAGGCAAGGTGACTCTCTTTAAAAATTTTTCAGGTGTGACTTAAATACCCCTGCAAGTTCAAAGACTGCAATAGTCTAAATCAAAGAAACACATGGTCGCCATTTCTGAACCAGATTAAAATGTAACTTGGAAATATTTAATAAAACAAGTAAAAAAATAGAATAGAACATAGTTAATGTTATGTATGGTTTTACAAGTCAAAATGTGACAGTAAATTTCTATTTGAGTTTGACAGTACTAGTCTAAATCAGTCTCACAGTTTCAAGGAAATACTTGTTCCTCTAAACTACAAATCTAAGAAAGCTAGTCAGTTTTCAATCTTCTTATTATAATAGGATAAAAAATCTTGGCAAATGCTTTTGTAACGAGTATGAAATGATTGCTTAGAATACTATACCATAAGGTACAGCTTCTAGGAAAAATATAGCAGTAATCCTGAGACCCCCAGATCTTAGGAATGCTATTGTTCTAACAAACTGTCAAGGACTCCAAAGTCTCCTGACCTTAGGAATATCATAATATAGTGCTACAAATATTGCTGACTGCTAGATATCAATCTGTTAGTGATAACAGGGTTTCTGAGACAAATGATGAAGTGCATACCAGACCACTCTTTAGTTTTACTAGTAAGCCATAAAATTCGCGTATCAGTGACATAAAAACCAGATCTCCCTGTCTTTTCCTTCTTGCTCCTGGTTGTATGCTAAATTCTTTTGGAACTTATCCTGCTTCAATTGGTGTTACAATTATAATAAACTTTGCCCCTTGACTTGTAGATGGATTCAAGTTTACAAATTCTTTTTAAGACACTTAACAACACCAGTTTCAACCCAAACCTTTTGGGGGACCCTTTTGAATTTCAACATACTTGATAATCAGACCAGTTTCAATCTTGGTTTCTCTCTAATAACTTCAAGTGTTTCAATTTTTATCTTTATAAAATAAATCTATGAATATGTGAACTTATTTTATTTTTGGCTCTACTCAAGATACATTTAAGTTAACTCATCTGTAAGAAACATGCTTCTAATAAATAGCTGCTCACAAAACATATATCTTAAAGTACCTAAGAATAAAAGCTTGTCTTCTAAGCCCCAGTTAACAAAGCCAAGCCATATCTTTCTTTCATATTATCAGAGTAATCCTCATCCCCATATGAATAAACAACAACAACTATAGCAATAATAATAATAATAATAATAATAATAATAATAATAATAATAACTAACATCTAGCTTGGTGTGCTATGGTACATGGGGTCCAGTTGGAGAAGACTGAAAGAGTCAACAACAGTGACAAAATATTTAGATAATGCTCACTGGATGCCAGGTACTCTGCTAAGTGCTTCATTGTCATTATCTCATTTGATCCTCAAAATAGCCCTGTGAATTTGGTGTTGTTATCATCTCTATTTTAAAAATGAGGAAACTGAGACAAATAGAGGTTAAATGAATAGTTCAGGGTCATAGAGGTATGAATTGAGGTCAGATTTGAAGTTAGCTGATTCCAGGGAAGTGTTCCATTTGCTGTGAGAACTAACTGCTTTCTCTCTATGTGTCTCTCTTGTTCCTCCTCTAAAAATCTGTTTTGTTTCTGAACACTATTTCCCTCTGTATATACACACATCTATATCTATATGTGGAAAGTCTTATTTCTGACCAACTCTGTTCTTCTTTTATTGGCACCTGTGTCCAGGCAAAGTGGGAGATCCTTCATGGATTAATTTAATGCTTATTGTGTACTGGAATTGTCATGGCAATCCTCGGTAATTTTTTTTTTCATTTTTTATTTTCAAAATACATGCAAAGATAGTTTTCAACATTCACTCTTGAAAAATCTTGTGTTTCAAATTTTTCTTCCTCCTTTCCCCTAGATAGCAATTAATTCAATATGGGTTAAATGTGTGTAATTCTTTTATACATATTTCTTATATTTATCATGCTGCACAAGAAAAACCAGGTCAAAAAGGGGGAAAAATAAGAAATAAAAAAGCAAGCAACAACAAAAAGATGAAAATACTATGTTGTGATTCACATTCAGTCTCCACAATTCTTTTTCCAGATGCAGATGGCTCTCTCCCTTGCAAGTTCATTGGAATTGGGCTGAATCACCTCATTATAATCCTTGTTGTTGTTGTTGTTTAATATTCTCTTCCTCAGCAGAAGAAATAAATGTGGTGTATAACTCACCCTTTCTTCCAGGATGTCAAAAATAATTTTCTTTAAAGTATATCTTTATAACTTATAATCTCTTAGTTTGACTCATAAACATTTGCGGTTCTTTTAATTTCCTATTTATATAATTTGAATATATATAATTACATATTATAAATATACATGTATGTATACATATATATATATATAACTAGCACTGTGCTAAGCACTGCACAGGCGTTGCCCTTTTTTGTTCATATACTCATTAAGATAACAATAATTGAGAGAAGCTCATTTTCAGATTAATTGTTGGAATTTCTCAAATGTAACCTACTTGCTCTGAGATAAAAGAGTGCCCTAATACTTATACTGCTAAATGTGCATGAAGGCCAGGATACTCAATAAATTAATCACATACACTAATAACCTTTAAGCTAAAAGGGACTTTAGAAACTTTAATATCTAAGTCAGTCTGTTCATTTTTTCAGATGAAAAATTAAAATAAAATTCAGCCACAAAGAAATTAAGTGACTTGTCCAGAGACACACCATTACTAAGTGTTAGAAACAAGATTTCTTAACTCTAAACCTTATGGTCCACTTACTACCCTGTTATTAAAAAAGACTGTCTGTGAAAACAGTGTAGTGTATTAAGAAATTCTAAGCAGCAGGTCTAGATTACTTATCTTCTTGTCCTCTAGTTCACTTTCCATTCCATTTTATCATAAATGTTCATCTAAACTCTACTCAAATACCTCTGGTAATATACAACTTATTATCTTAAAAAGCATCCCACTTTTAGACATGTACCATGGCAAGTTAATACCTACAAAACCTTAAAGGATATATTCAAAGTATGATTTAGTTATTAACTACTTGAGTGTAATTCTTTTCCACAATCCATTGGTTTGCAACTTTCTCCATCTCGGTGGAAATTAATTTTCTGCTTTGGGTGATGGGTAAGGCAGAGTTGATAAAAAATAGGGCAGCTCATAGGATAGTTTACCTCTCAGATCTGTGGAGAAGGAAGGAATTTGTGTTCAAAGAAGAACTGGAACTCTTAATTGAACACACGATAGATAATTTTGATTATATTAAGTTTAAAAGGTTTTGTACAAACAAAACTAAGACAGACAAGATTAGGAGGGAAGCAATAATTTGGGAAATCATTTTTACATTTAAGGGTTCTGATAAAGGCCTCATTTCTAAAATATATAGAGAATTGACTCATATTTATAAGAATTCAAGCCACTCTCCAATTGATAAATGGTCAAAGGATATGAATAATTTTCAGATGATGAAATTAAAACTATTTCTAGTCATATGAAAAGGTGATCCAAATTACTATTGATCAGAGAAATGCAAATTAAGACAACTCTGAGTTACCACTACACACCGGTCAGATTGGCTCAAATGACAGGAAAAGATAATGATGAATTTTGGAGGGGATATGGGAAAACTGGGACACTGATACCTTGTTGGTGGAACTGTGAATGGATCCAACCATTCTGGAGAGCAATTTAGAACCATGCTCTAAAAATTATCAAACTGTGTATACCCTTTGACCCATTAGTGTTTCTATTCAGTCTATATCCCAAAGAGATCTTAAAGAAAGGAAAGGGACCCACATGTGCAAAAAATGTTTGTGGCAGCCCTTTTTGTAGTGGCTAGAAACTGGAAACTGAATGGATGCCCATTAATTGGAGAATGGCTGAATAAATTATGGGATATAAATGTTATGGAATATTATTGTTCTGTAAGAAATGATCAACAGGATGATTTTAGAGAGACCTGGAGAGACTTGCATGAACTGATGCCAAGTGAAATGAGCAGAACCAGGAGATGGACATGATTCTCTTGAACAATGAGATGTTTCAAACCAGTTCCAATTATACCCAGGGAGAAGCCTGTGGGATCTGAGTGTAGACCACAACATAGCATTTTCATGCTCTCTGTTTACATTTGGTTGAATTTTGTTTTCCTTCTCAGGTTTTTTTTGTTTGTTTGTTTTTTGTTTGTTTTTTTGTAAATCCAATTTTTCTTGTATAGCAAGATAACTGTATTAATATGTGTACATATATTTGATATGTCATGTATTTTAACATAATTAACATGTATTAGACTACCTGCCATCTAGGGGAGGGGTGTGAGGAAGGAGGGAAAATTTTGCAACAGAAGGCTTTGCAAGGGTCAGTGTTGAAAAATTACTCATGCATGTTTTATAAATGAAAAGTTTTAATAAAAAATAAATAGAAAAAATAGGGCAACTCCATCTTTCTTTAGTTTTTTTGGAAACATTTCCAGTTTCAAGTCACTTTAGATGTTTCAAGCTTCCAGTCTTGAGAAGGGAGTTAGGAAAGGTCAACTCCACTTCAGTTTGCTGAGAGAAAGTACTTGGGCAAGTCATAAGAGAGAATGATTTCCATCATGCCCTTATCCCTAGCTTACTACACTAAAGATTTTAGGGAATTCTCTTTAAGTAAAATCTGGAACACTCTTCATTGAGCTGTTACCTCCTTACCAATAGAAAAGCCCCTTCACTCTACATTGTTTGATATAGCAAAATAGATAGATACATCTATCTATGGAAATTTATATATCTATATCTTTATCTCTAGATATTTCTACCATCTGTGTATCTATCTCTATCTCAATCTTCCTATGAATGCCTTCTCTGATTTCTGTTTTGGTACAATTTAGATAAATGTATTTCTTTGTTCTTAGTTATGTGTATCCATTGTAGAATTAGTATTTTATAGAAAGGGGGTCAAGCCTTAGAAGTGGAGTTCTCCCCTGAGATTGAACTTGATCATATCCCCTAAAGTGATAATATTTAAGAAAGTTTATAGATATATAATTTAATCTGTACCTCTCTTTCTGATAATAAAGTAGCTTCCCACCCCAATTTACTGTTCTTCCTCCCAGAAGGAATCAAAGTCTTTGTAGAATGGTTGAGTCAGAAGAGACTAGTAATGTCTATTCTGCCTCTCTTTGAACCACACCACAATAACTCTGTGCTACATGGGTGTATATATGGAAAGTCTTGTTTCTGACTATCTATGTTCTTCTTTAGTTGGTACCTTACCCAAGCATAATGGAAGATCCTGCAAGGAATCAGATCAATTTATTGCTTATTATGTATTGAAATTGTCAGGGCAACTTTTGTTTTTATATATTCTCTTTCTCAGAAGAAAAAAACAAGTGTGGTGTGACATCACCCTTTATTCCTAGCTCTAAATATAATTTTCTGTAAAGTATACTCTAATAAGTTGTTATCTCTTCATTTGACAATATGTGGCAATTTATTACATATGGGGTCTTGTTACATCAAAAACGAGCATTTCCTCAAATATATAACCAAAACAACTGATCTTTCAATGGCAATCGGTCCCCTATGCCAACATGAGGACATACCATTTTCCTAAAAATATTAAGTCATCACAGACCTAAGAATAATATTGAAGATGGTCACAACTAGAGCTTTTATTTATAATCTGAGGTTGTGGACAGCTATACTGTAATAAACTTGGATATATAAATTATGCGTTTTGATGTCACACTTGTATAATTATCAAATAATTACAATATAGATAATACTTGCTTATTTTAAGATAGAATAATACAAAGTTATCACTAAGAATAAAGCCCAAAGAGTAAGGTAAACTCCATCTTAGGCAAATTTTGGCAAGAAAGCAATAGTTTAAAACCACTATAAAGGTTGCAGAATGTGAAAAGAAAATTAAGATTCTGAAAAACATTATTTTATCCCAATATATAACAAATCATATCTATTCTCACATCAATCCCCCCCATTGTTTCAAATTTTCACGACTAATTGTACTTTGGAGTTTGAATATTGTCTCAAGTTGGTTTCTATTGAAATGTACATTTAGTGACAAGAATTTGTTAATCAGATAAGTTTTTGTTCTGTAAGACTAGGACAGATTCATTTTTTCAAGAGCCAGAAAAAAGGGGGAATAGTGAAAATTTTTGAGCCTCGCATTGCAGAGTGTAGTCATATAGATGAACAAATAGCAAAAATAAAATCAGTAATTTAGAACAGCTCAGTATTGTCCAAGGTGGGAAAAGAGACAGAAAAAAAGACAGCAATATAAACAGAGACAATAGAAATGTCAAAAGAGGAAAGAAATAACAAAGATCAACTACTTCACAATTTTGTCTACCTACACATTTCTTTCTCAACCTGGTTTGCTCTTTATATAGGGAATATATTTCCACAATCTCTTTTACAAGGTTATTGTGTGGAAAACTCTTCAAAAACATTAAAGTATTATATAAGCATGAACTCTTATTAAATAGAACTAGAAATCTTTGCTAAAAAGTACTTAAGGGAAAAAAAAGTTTAGGGATTTTACTTTTGAATCAAGAAGGCAGATTTTTTATGAACTACAAATAGAATTGAAAGGCACCAAAAAAAAAAAAACATTTCAAACTTCATTACAGTCTTCAAAGACTAGGCATTATTCTAAACTTGATCAAATATGTTTAAAATCCTGCAGCTGAATCTTGTCACACAATGTGGTCTATCCTCATTGACTATGAGTAATAGAAGAAAGAAAAGTCCATTATTTCAGTTACCTCATGGTTGCATTACATTAATATCCCACATTAAAGTGGCAGTAGAAGATATATTAACATGCTCCATCACTGGAGTGATGGGTAGTAGCACCGATGATGTGCTAGTAAAAATCATTGTCAGTGTAATATGGCTGTAATGCTACTATGTTGATGACTTGCAGTAATATGTTATCCAGGAAATACCACGCTGATTACATGCTACTATAATATATCATTAATCTGGCATCACTGTGAAGATATATAAGTATAATTTATAATGAGACAAAGGGAAAGGTGACAACAAGGCTTTCCTCATAAGTAATCTCCATTAAGTGCTTGATTTTGAAAACTTTATTCTAAGTACTTAGGGTAAAAGCTTGGAAGAAAAATGGAATGTAAGAAATACTTCAGTCAGTCAAAGAAAGAAACAACATAATATATTTACAATAAGATAAAAAAACATACTCTACTTATATCATGAAAAAAATCAAAGGATTCTAATTTTTTTTTAATTTAGAAATTCTGGTTGTCTAAATCCAAGTAGACTGTTAGAAAAACATATAATTTCTAAGTGAAAAAGAAATGTTTCGATCATTAAGTCCATGCCATGTGTGAAACATGTTTACCTTCACATTATAGGGTCATATAGATCTTAGAAATGGAAAAGACCTCAAAAGAAGACCTCCACCCACTCACTCTGAAGTAATATATCAAATTTCCAGATAAAGCAACTAAAATTCATAGTTTTAAGCGATTTTCTGAAGCACACAGAGTAGAAGAGCCTAATGAGAAACGGAGTGTCCTGTTTTATAGTTCACCTTTCATTCCATTTTATCATACATGCTCAAATAGACCCTCTATAAATATATTTACATTTTAATACATTTTATATTTTAAGTATATGTAAATATATTTATAATTGCTAAATATATTTAGTGATGATACTTTAAAGAAAAACTATTACATTTCCAAACATGTCTAATATTTTGGAAATTCTTTAATATTTGAAGCCAATATCTATAACTGCTATCCATTGATGTTAGTTTTCATTACTGGCATCAATAAAGCTATTCATTATCTTACTTGATATTAAAGTACATAAGTCAATCAGAATTCTCCTCAAGTCCAGCTAAAATAGTCCAGATAGAAAATAACATTACAGATGTGGTAGGATCAGAACATAGCTGAATTATCACTTCTTTTTCTTAATGCTTTTTTTATGAATCCAATATAAGATCAAATTTATATTTTTGATAGGCACATTATACCGTTGATTCATATTGTCTTTTGACAATACTAAAATCACCAGATTTTTCCCTATTACTGCAACTTTTTAAACATTTCTTCTAATTTTAGTCCCTTTCCTCTGTTACTTATTTTCTATTTATCCCTTATGGACAGCTAAGTGTTTTAGTGAATAGAATGCTAAGCCTGCAGTCAGGAAAATTCATCTTCCTGAGTTCAAATCTGACTTCAAACCTGTACTTACTCTCTGTGTGACCCTAGACAAGATTTAACCCTATTTCCTTTAGTCCCTCTTTTCTAAAATAAACTGAAGAAGAAAATGACAACTATTCTAATATTTTTCCCAAGAAAACTTGAAATGAGGCACAAAAATTTGGACACAATGGAAAAATGACCAAACATCTTTTTTTTTATATATAGCTTGTTTCTGCATAAATATTTGTTTGTTGTTTCCTCATGAGATTATGCAATTTTGAGGGCATGGACTATCTTTTGCCAATTTTTTCCACAGCTAGTATCCATTTATTTCTTTCTTGTCATTCACTCATTTTATTTTATTTTTTAAATACATATTTTTATGAATCATATTTGGAGACAAAAATCAAAACAAAAAGAAAAAAACACAGGAGAGAAAAAAGAACAAAAAAAGGAGTGAACACAGCATGTGTTGATTTACATTCAATTTACATGGATGCAGATAGAATTTTCTATCCAGAGTATATTGGGATTACCTTAAATCACTGAACAACTAAGAAGAATCAAGTCTTTCATAAGTGATCATTGCACATTATTGCTATTACTGTGAGCAACATATTCCTAGTTCTGATTGTTTTGCTCAGCATCAGTTCATGTAAATCTTTCCAGGTCTTTCTCAAATAATCTTGTTCATCATTTTTATAGAATAATAATATTCCATTTCCTTTATATACAACAACTTATTCAGTCATTCCCCATTGATGGACATTTACTCATTTTTCAGTTCTTTGCTACCACAAAAAGAGCTGCTACAAATATTTTTGCACAGGTGGGTCCTTTTCCTTCCTTTATGATTTCTTTGGGATGCAGACCCCAGTGGTGGCTGAGTCAAAGGATATGGACAATTTAATAGTTCTTTGGGCATAGTTCCAAATTGCTCTCCAGAATGATTGGATCAGTTCACAACTTTACCAACAATGCATTAGTGTCCCAGGTTTCCCACATCCCCTGTAGCATTTATCATTATCTTTTTTTGTCATCTTAGCCAATGTGAGAAGTGTGAAGTGGTATTTCAGAGTTGTTTTAATTTGCATTTCTCCAATCAATAGTGATTTAGAGCATTTTTATGATTATAGATGGCTTGAATTTCATTATCTGAAAATTGTCTGTTCCTAACCTTTGACCATTTATCAATTAGGATTTTATTCTTATAAATATGACACAGTTCTTTACTTTAGAAATGAGGTTTTTATCCGAAACATCGGCTGTAAAAAATTTTCCCAGGTTTGTTATTTAATCATTTGAGTCAGTTTTGTTTGTGTAAAATCTTTTTAATTTAATGTAATCAAAGTTTTCCATTTTGTATTTCATAGTGTTCTGTAGTTATTTAGTCATAAATTCCTCCCTTCTCCGAAAATCTGATAGGTAAGTTATCTCTTGCTTTTCTAATTTGTTTATGGTATCACCTTTTATGCCCAAATCATGTACCCATTTTGAATTTATTTTGGTATGGCAAGTGAGATGTAGGTCTATGCCAAAGTTCTGACATATAATTTTCCAGTTTTCCCAGAAATTTTTGTGAAATAGTGAATTATCCTAATAGCTGAAGGTTGGGGATTTATCAAATACTAGATTATTATAGTTATTGATTAATGTGTCATGTGTTCTAATCTATTCCACTGATCTACCACTCTATTTCTTAGCCAGTATCAAATGATTTTGATTACTGCTGCTTTATAATATAGTTTTAGGTCTGGTAAGGCTAAGTTACCATACTTTGGATTTTTTAAAATTCCCTTGATATTTTTGATCTTTTGTTCTGCCAGATGAATTTTGTTATTATTTTTCTAGCTTTATAAAATTTTTTTGGCATTTAGATTGGTATAGAACAGAAAAAGTAGATCAATTTAGGCAGAATTGTCATTTTTATTATATTAGCTGAAGCCTACACATGAGTAATTGAAATGTTTCCAATTGTTCAGATTTGATTTTATTTGTGTAATTGTGTTCATATACTTCTTGGATTTGCCTTGGCAAGTAGACCCACAAGTATTTTATTTTGTCTACAGTGATTTTAAAAGGAATTTCTCTTTCTATCTATTGCTTATGGCTTTTGTCAGTAATATATGGAAATGCTGATGATTTATGTGAGTTTATTTTATATGCTTCAACTCTGCTAAAACTGATTTTGTGAGTAGGTTTTGTGGATGATTTTCTAGGATTCTCTATGTATATCATCATATGATCTGCAAGAGTGACAGATTTATTTCCTCATTGCCTTTTCTAATTCCTTTATTTTTTTCCTTTATTATTGCTAAAGCCAGCATTTCTAATAAAATATTAAATAATGATGGTGATAATGGGCAACCCTGTTTCACCCCTGATCTTATTAAGAATGTATCCTGCTTGTCTCCCTTACAAATAATGCTTGCTGTTGGTTTTAGATAGATAATGCTTACAATTTTAATGAAAATTCCCTTAAATTCTATGTTTTCTAGTGTTTTTAATAGGAATTTTGCTGTATTTTGTCAAAAGCTTTTTCTCTATCTGTTGACATTATCACATAATTTCTGTTGACTTTGTTATTGATATAGTCAATAAAGATAAATATCATCTTAATGTTTCTCTATTATATTATTTGGACATAAATTTACTTCTTAGAAGATGGGAGTAGTCCTCAAGACCTGAGATTAGTATTTAGCACAGCATTTTAAATCAAAAATATTGACCTTTAAGTTAATTAGGTTTCTCTGGAAAGAGGGTGATGTGTGAAGTTACAAGGGTGGGAGTTACAAGTCACAATGTATGGATGGAGTTACAAATCATAAGAATAGATTGTGATCTAAGTGATTTGAGGTTACCTGAATATACTTGCAAGAATAAGGAACAGTGAAGGGGGACATTAAATCTAGTTTGATTAAGTCTTAACAAAATAGAATTAAAAATCAATTTTCAATTTCACACACTTCTTACTTGGACTATTGCAATACTCTCCACCCAATTGCCAAAGTGATTTTCCTAAAATGTATATCTGAATATCTCAGTCCCTTGCTCAATGAATTCCAATAATTCACCATTGCTGCCAGAATTATGTATTAACTCTTTTGTCTAAGTTTTAAAGCTTTTCCCAATCTGACATCAACTTTCCCCTCTAGCTTCATGACACTTTACTTCCCTCAACACAAATGCACTTCTCTGAAAATTTCTATAACTCTTTCCTTCATTGCTTTCCTTTAAGTCCCAGCTAATAATTCCATCCTTTGCATGAAGCTTCTCTTGGTACTTCTTAATTCTAATGCCTTCTTTCTTAGATCATCCCTCTAAAAGGCTCTCTATAAGATTGCCTCCAATTTATCATATGTGTGTCTGTGTTTCTATGTCTGTCTCCTCATGTTTGTGTTGGCTTTGCCTCTTGCCTTAAGTTAGCTTTTTTAGCCTTTTTGTTCTTACTTCTGCCTCTTGAAGTCCTTTTTACTTCAAAACTGCTGAAATACTATATTCTGTATTAGATAGAATGTGATTTTCTTTAGCTTTTAGTGTCTTCCCAACTCCAGATTCGAAGTAACTTTATATATGTTTTGAATACATTCTGTCTATATACCTATGCATTTTAATATAGGTTTCTTGAAGGTTAAGTTATTCTTGTTCAGCCCTTGTTTGAGTTTTCTAAGGAAAGATACTACAATGATTTTTCATTTTCTTTTTCACCTCATTTTACAGTTGAGAAATTGAAACAAAAAAAAAATCACTTTTAAGAGACTTGTCCAAGTTGTCACATGACTAGTTAGTGCTGAAGCCAGATTTAAACTCATGAAGATGAGTCTTCCTGACTTAAGACCCAACACTCTATCCAATGTATCCACATTTTCCCTAGAGGATAACAATTTTACCTTTTTGTTCTTTTGTCGTTGTATCCCCAGGAAGTACTTAATAAGAGTCATTAATTGTCAATCAAAGGAAAGGGCAAAAAGGCCTTTCTATTGACTTTCACATCTCTCCACTAAAAGATTACAAATAGCTTTTTTGTTCTTCCTCTTTTCCTACTTCCCAGTAGGTTGCATGAATTAGTAACATAAAAGTTGACAGAGCCTCCAAAAAGAAGTACAATGTAATCTGGAATGGCTATGTATCATTTTCAGAAGATCCTTAATGAAGGCATTGATTTTCCAATATTATATGAGTTTTATAACCTTTCCAAATTCATTCAAGTGGCATTTTGTTTTGCTATAAACTCATTCTTGTTTTGATAAAAATATGATGCCACATAAGTATTGAAATTATGCCCAAAAATGTATAGATGATGCATATATGTGTATGAAACAAGTATAATTACACTTGAATCATATATATGGAGGTGTAACTATTTGCTCTTGATTTTGGAAGTCTAAATAAGAGTATATGAGACACAGCAGTCCTGGAGAACATCTGCATTTCAGTTTAGTCCCTGACTTCCCAGAGTCTAGCATTCTGCCTTGACCCTAATAAATACTTTTAAAAATATTAGTTAAATTGTATTTTTCCATTTTCAGTGACACATCAGGATTTAATGGCTTCTACAGTAAAGGACCAGAGGGTTTGGAATATCATATTCCCAGGGTAAAAAAAAAGAGTTACAATTACAATCAAGAATCACTTACCAGAAAAACTAAGCATAATGCTTTAAGGAGAAATAGATATTTAATGAAATAGAGGACATCCAAGCATTCCTATTGAAAAGACCAGAGCTGAATAGAAAATGTGTCTTTCAATTAAAAGACTTCAGAGACAGGAAAGCAAAATCATAAGGGATCCAATAAGGTTAAATAGTTTACATTCCTATATGATTAGGGCAGTTAGGAATATACAGATAGAGGACATGAGTGTGAGTTGAACATGATAGAATGATATCTAAAAAAGAAAAAAAAATAAAGTTAAGGAATGAGAAAGAAGAATGCACTGGGAGAAAGGGAAAAGGAGAAGTAGAATGGATTAAATAAAAGAGGAATAAAAGCTTTTGCAAAGGAAAGGAAAATGGGGGAAGGGGGATTAGGGAGGAGGACATGAAGTTTATTTTCACTGGAAATAATTCAAAGAGGAATAAAGGTAAATACTCAGTAGGGCATAGAAATCTATCTTATCCTATAGAGAAATAAGAGGAAAAGAGTATAAGAGAATGAGAGTGATAGAAGAAGGGCAAATTGGGTAGGAAAGAGAGAGAAAGAGACAGATGGGGGGGATGGAGAAAGGAAAGGAGGGAGAGAAAGAGGGAAGGAAGAAAAGAGAAAGATATGGAGTGAGGGAAGGACAGAGGGAGAAAGAAAAAATGTGATGGAGAGAAATATTTAGTAATCATAATTATGAATAAATAATTTTTTCAACAAGTTTCTCTGATAAAGCCCTCATTCTCAAATATGTAAACCACAGGGTCAAATTTTATTAAAATAAAAGTCCCCATTTGATAAACAGTTAAATGATATGGGCAGGCAATATTCAGGTGGAGTAATCAAAGTTATCTATAGTCACATCAAAAATGTTCTAAATTATTATTGATTAGAGGAATGCAAATTAAACAATTCTGAGATACCACCACAAATCTATCAAATTGATTAATATGACAGGAAAGTAAAATAACAAAGATTGGAGGGTATGTGGGAAAATTGAAACAATAATGCATTGTTCATGGAGTTGTGAACTGATTCAATAATTCTAGAGAGTAATTTTGAACTATTCTATAAAACCATGCATTTGCTTTGACCAAGTAATACCATTCCTAGTCTCTATCCCAAAGAGATAAAAAAGCAGAAAAGAGAAATTTTATATGCAATTTTTATAGCATCTCTTTTTTAGTGGCCAAGAATTGAAAATTGAGAGGTTATCCATCAATTGGGGAATGGCTAAAGTTGTTATATATGATTTTGATAGAATATTATTGTCCTTAACAAATGATGAACAGGATTCTCTCAGAAAAACTTGGAAAAACTTACTTAAAGTGATACAAAGTGAAATAAGAAGAAGCAGGGTAGCATTGTAATAGCAATATTTTATAATAAAGCTATTCTTTGCCATCATTCTCTTAGTTATTCTCAGTTGCATAATACAATTATAAAGGACTTATGATAAAAAATGCTATCCATGTCCAGAGAAAGAACTGCTACAGTCTAAATAGTGATCAAAGAATATTTTTAAAACTTTTTTTCAATGTGCTTTCTTTTACAATGTGACTAATATGGAGATATATTTTGGGTGACTATCTATTTAATATATATCAAATTGCTTGCTATCTTAATGAAAAGGGAAGGAAGGGAGCCAGGGAGAAAGTGAATGTAGAACTCATTTTAATAACAATTAAAATATTTTTACATTAAATTGAGAAAAGTTGAACATTAAATTAATCTTTAAAAAATAATTAAGTTCAAATAGGAGCTGATAAGGAGAATATAGTATTATATTCCATTTCCCAGAATTTTGAGTGAGTTGGTGATTGAGATCATAATATTGAAATATTTGTAGATCCTTAATTCATGCTTGATTAATTGAATTGAACTAAATTGATGTCAACTTAAATAACTGAAGCACCTTATCCCTAAATTCACAGTAAAAGATATTGTTCCTTGTTAAAGTACAGTAAGAATAGTAATTTTGATAGTTACAGTAAGTAAAAATTGAAATTGTAAGGTTGCAAATCATAAAAATGAGAGATAGAAAAAAATTTAACACTAGTATATTTTCCAGAGTCTTCTAAGTATAATACTGGTCTTAATACTGGTCTATAGTAAGATTTCAGAGTGGCCAAGAACAGTGAAATCAAGAATGAAAATTCATATCTTTATCAAGATGATGAAGCTGTGTGTTGAATGATATTATACAAGTTTCCCAAGTAACAAAAACTGATTTGGTTGAAGAGATTGGATATGAGTTCCCATATCAAACCCCTATTGTGTGTTGACTCTAGGGAGAATATTAAATCAGTTGATAAAATGAACTTCATGTCTTTTGAAAATTTGTCTGTGTTTGCTGTTTTAGGGAAAGCTTTGCAATTCACAATCTTCCCAATAAACTGCAACTGTTCAATAATTAGTGGTAAAAATGCTATGTTAGAGGCTAATCCAAAATTCCTGGGCTTATTTATTACAAAAACATGGCATAGAAAACTTCTGGCCACCACTTACAATAACAAATCATCAACAGCGTTTGTCAACCTATCAAAAAAGCAAATAAGGCACAAATTATTTCATTCACTTTTGTGCCTGCCAACAACCTCCCAAAGGCTAATCCAAACCCCACTACAATAATGCCTTTCTGCCAAGGACCAGACTGTCTTCAGCTTCTGGAATATTTCCCATCACTTTATAGCTAATATATGTGCAAATTCAGCACTCTAGTGGCTGTAAGCTTCCCCTTCTTCCTACCCCAATTGTAATCCAAAGTACCTGCATATAGTCTTGGTCCCACATTTTGACCTTTATCAATTATTTACCTCTCTGGGTCAGTTTACCTAATAGATAAATGAGACTCTATAGACAAGAAAACATATTTAATAACATTTAATATCCAAGGTTTTTTTCTGCATTGAAATTTATTTTAAAAGTAGATGTAGTATGTCTTAAAAGTTATAGTTCAGTTTTTGGCCATTAAAATTGCACTGACATTTAAAACAGCCTGTATTTCATTTTCATTTTATTTAGACTTTTCCCTGAGTATTTTCCTTTTCCCTCTCCTCTCCTTCTTTAACATTTAAAAAAAAGAAAAATGAAAGAAAAAATTTTAATATACCCAAGTAATATATGAGTCTATAATAATATTTGACTCCAATGAACCCCACGCTTGTCCACAAGGGAGTAGGAGAGAGGCCACTTCTTTATTTTTTTTGTTCAATTTTTCTTTTTTTTATTAAAGCTTTATATTTGTATAACATATGTATGGGTAGTTCCCCAGCATTGATCTTTACAAAGTTTCCATTACAAATTTTACCCCCAGTCCACTCCCCTCCCCTAGATGGCAGGA
>JAJPUD010022350.1:0-21574 GCA_023553655.1 Myrmecobius fasciatus | reverse complement strand
GGGGGGGGTCACTAAATCAGACACTAGAACTTAGATATTGGGATCTAGAATCTAGGATTGAATAAACTAGGGAGCTTATAGTATGCTAGCAAGTCAAGTGGGACCAAGGTCTTTCTACCCTTGACCATCTACCAGAACAATTCTGGGCATTAATTGATACATTGTCTGCATCTGCTGTTTATATAAATATGGGCTGTTGCTACCAGGGAAACTTCATGGAGGATGTTGGATTTACTCACATTGATTTCTCTCATCTCTCTCTGATCCTCACACGGATATCTCATTCTCCTCTTCTCATTTCACTTAGATGGTACTATTTTCTCCTTTACCCCCGCCTCATTTGTGGAAGTATCCCTTCTCCTTGGCAAAGCAAACTCTTCTCACAAGCACAAGTGATCTCAATTCATCCTATCTTCTTCAGCTTTTTACCCCTTCTTTTAATTCTCTCTCTTACTAATTTTAAATCTCTCCCTGACTACTTCCTCACTGCCTAAAAAATGTATTTCCTTTACCCTCTCTTGCTTGCTCCATCTATCCCCATTAGCTATTATCCTACTATCTTTCTTTCTTTTCATTGCTAAACTGGAGAGGCGCATCTACAACTAGTGCTTGCACTTCTTTCCTTCTCACTCTCTGGAGTCTGGCTTCTGACCTCAGCATTTAACAGAAACTCCTCTTCCAAAGTTTCCAGTGGTCTCTTTATGGCCAGATCTAATAGTCTCAATCCTAAACCTTCTTGACCTCTCCACAGCCTTTGCTCACTTCTCCCTTGAAACTCTCTTCTCCCTAGGTTTTTATGACACTGTTTTCTTCTGACTCTCTTCCTACTTGTTTGACCACTCATTCTCAGTGTTTGCCAGATCTTCACTCAGGATTTCTACTTTTCTCCTTCTGGACTATTTCACCTGATGATCTTATCAGTCCCATAGATTCAGTTACCTTGCTGATGATTCTCAAATGTAAACTCTGTCCTGACCTCTCTCTCCCAATTCCCACTGCTTAATGAACCGCTCAAACTGGATATTGTCTACACATCATAAACTCACTATGTACAAAACTAAACTCATTTTCTTTTCTTCAAATCAATCCTTCTACCTCTTCCTAACTTTCTTTTTATTGTGGAGGGCCTCATCAAAGATGCTTTTATTATTCCAGTTTTGCATACAAGGTAATTAAGACAGAGAGAGGTTAAATAACTTGCCTGAGTTATTTAATACACATCTATTAAGGGCCTGAAACAAAACCTGAATTCAGGTCTTCCTGATCCCACATCCAACATTTTATACATGGTACCACCTAGTTGTACAAGGTTCCATCCAAACATAGGATTTATAACTTCAGAGAGAATTAGGACTTGTCTGAGAAAACAACCAGAGAACAATAATTTATAATCCATGATATTTATGTTCATTTAATGTCAATAAATGGCACAAAATCCTCAGTAGCCTGACATTATTACAATCTAGTCCTACTAAACCCCTATCAGTTTCTTTATTTGTGTGGGTTTAATCATGTCAAATTGGCTTCAGAGGGTTGTTATGAGTATCCCAGGAGAATAGTTGGTTGAAAATGCTGAGAAAAGCAAAAAGCACATACACACAGAGAAACAAGAGGAAGTACAGGGTGGAAAGTTCAGGAGGTGTATGTGGAGCTTGACTGTCATTTAGGAATGGCTGTTGATCTGGGACCCTTTAAGAGAGTTGATTCACCTGGGCCACTTAATGACTCTAAGGATATTCTGAAGGAAGGGCAGAAGGCCTGCGTGAGGTTGGAAGGGTGGAGTAGTGACTACTCAGTGACTAACTGTCTGCTGAATAGTGCAGCTATCTCAATAGCCTCATCTGTGAAATGGGTGCTGGACTTCACCCCACCCTGTCCCCAGATAGCACAAAGGGGTGGAGAGTTTACTGTAGGTGAGTAAAATATTTACACAATCCTACCCTACTAAAAATAACCAGGGTCATAAAAATGTCACCAGTTCTACTTTTTTTCACAAAGTCTATCCCATAGAAGCATAGAACTCCAGAGCTAGAAGAAAGGTTGGAATTCATCTGGTCACTTCAGAGACCTGGCAAACTAAAATGGAGCCGGCCCCTGATTTGGCATCCAGTGCTTTAAGAGCTGTACCTATCTACTACATCATCCTGATAATGACAACTAATTCTGCTGCTTGGTTTTCTTGCCTGCCTCCCAAGCTATCAGCATCATCTATCATCAGCAACAACCAGGTATTGAATGACTAAATCTGGGACATGTGCACAAGGCTCTGAGGCAAGATGCAAAGAATTTGAAGACATGGTCCCTACACCCTCCAGAAGTGTTAGATCTAATGGAGGGGGAGAATAAAATGCATTTTCACAAAATCAAGGCCTATATAAATCTAGTATTTGATACATCCCCAACTCAAGTTTCTGGGATAAGAACTCACTATTTGGCAAAAATTGGTAGGAAAACTGAAAAATAAAATCAAAAACTCAGCATAGACCTACAACTTATACCCCATACCAAAATAAAATCAAAATGGGTACATGATTTGAGCATAAAGGATGATATCATAAGCAAATTAAGAAAGCAAGGAATAATTTATCTATCAGATCTTTGGAGGAGAGGAATTTATGACCAAAGAAGAAGCAGAAAACATTATGAAAGGCAAAATGGACAACTTTGATTACACTAAATTAAAAAAGTTTTACACAAATAAAACCAACACAAACAAGATTAAAAGGAAAGTACAAAGCTAGGGAAAAAAATTTTAGTCAATATTTCTGATAAAAGCCTCATTTCTAAAATATATAAAGAACTACGTCAAATTTACATTAATGCAAGTCATTCCCCAATTGATAAATGGTCAATTTTCAAATGATAAAATTAGAGTCATCTATAGTCATATAAAGTTGCTCTAAACCACTATTGATTAGGGAAATGCAGATTAAAATAACTCTGAGGGGCCACCTCACACCTCTCAGATTGGCTAAGATAACAGGAAAAGATAATGATAAGTGTTGGAGGGGATGTGAGAAAACTGGGACACTAATGCATTGTTGGATTTATGAAATGATACAACCATTCTGGAGAGCAATTTGGAACTATGCCCAAAGGACTATAAAACTATGCATACTCTTTGACCCAACAGTGCCACTATTGGATCTGAACCCCAAGTAAATCATAAAGGAAGGAAAAGGACCCACATGTACAAAAATGTTTGTAGCAGCTCTTTTTTGTGGTAGCAAAGAATTAGAAAATGAGTAGATGCCCATCATTTGGGGAATGGTTGAACAAAGTGTGGTATATGAAAGTAATGGAATATTATTGTTCTATGAAAAAATGATGAACATACTGGATAAGAAATAGAGTAGTGGATCAGTGGAATAGGTTAGGTTCACAGGACAAAATACTCAATGACAATTGTAATCTAGTGTTTGATAAACCCAAAGAGCCCAGTTTTTGGGATAAAAACTCACTATTTGACAAAAACTGCTGGGATAATTGGAAACTAGTCTGGAAGAAATTAGGCATTGACCCACACCTAACACCATATACCAAGATAAGGTCAAAATGGATTCATGATCTAGGCATAAAGAATGATATTATAAACAAATTAGAACAATGTAGGATGGTTTACCTCTCAGACCTGTGGAGGGGGAAGGAATTTGTGACCAAAGAAGAACTAGAGGTCATCATTAATCATAAAATAGATAAGTTTGACTATATCAAGTTGAAAAGTTTTTGTACAAACAAAATGAATGCAGACAAGATTAGAAGGGTAGCAGTAAACTGGGAAAATATTTTTACATCCAAAGGTTCTGATAAAGGCCTCATTTATAAAATATATAGAGAATTGACTCAAATATATAAGAATTCAAGCCATTCTCCAATTGACAAATGGTCAAAAGATATGAACAGACAATTTTCAGACGAAGAAATTGAAACTATTTCTGGTCACATGAAAAGGTGCTCCAAGACACTATTGATCAGAGAAATGCAAATTAAGACAACTCTGAGATACCACTACACACCTGTCAGATTGGCTAAAATGACAGGAAATGATAATGATAGCTGTTGGAGGGGATGTGGGAAAACTGGGACACTGATACATTGTTGGTGGAACTGTGAACGGATCCAACCATTCTGGAGAGCAATTTGGAGCTATGCTCAAAGAGTTATCAAACAGTGCATACCCTTTGACCCAGCAATGTTTCTACTGGGCCTATATCCCAAAGAGATTTTTAAGGAGGGAAAGGGACCCACATGTGCAAAAATGTTTGTGGCAGCCCTTTTTGTAGTGGCAAGAAACTGGAAATTGAAAAGATGCCCATCAATTGGAGAATGGCTGAATAAATTATGGTATATGAATGTTATGGAATACTATTGTTCTGTAAGAAATGACCAACAGGAGGATTTCAGAGAGGATTGGAGAGACTTGCATGAACTGATGCTGAGTGAAATCAGCAGAACCAGGAGAACATTATACACAGCAACAAGACTATACAATGATCAATTTTGATGGACATGGTTCTCTTCAACAATGATGTGATTCAAACCAGTTGTACTGCGATGAAGATAGTCATATACATCCAGAGAGAGGGCTGTGGGAACTGAACGCGGACCACAACACAGCATTTTAACGCTTTCTGTGAATATTTCCATGCATTCTGTTTTCCTTCTTAGGTTGTTTTTTTTCTTCTTCTCTTTCTAGATCTGATGTTTCTTGTGCAGTAAGATAACTGTATAGATATGTATACATGTATTGTATTTGTCATATAATTTATCCTACCTGTCATCTAGGGGTGGGGGGCGGGGGGAGGGAAAGGAAAAGCTTTGGAAAAAAAAGTTTTTTTTTTGCAAAGGTCAAGGTTGAAAAGTTACTCATATGTTTTGCAAATAAAAAGCTTTATTATCAAAGAAAAAAAAAAAAAAAGAAAAAATGATGAACAAGCTGATTTTAGAAAGGCCTGGAAAGATTTACACAAACTGATGCTGAGTGAAACAAGCAGAACCAGGAATACATTGTATATGATAACAGTAAGAATGTGCAATGATCAACTATAAAAGACTTGGTTCTTCTCAGTGGGTTCAGGGATCCAAAGCAATCTCAATAAACTTTGGACAGAAAATCCCATCTGCATCCCGAAAAAGTTCTGTGGAGATTGAATGTAAATTAACACATGCTATGTCCACTTCTTTTTTCTTTTATTTTTTTTCTCTCCCATGGTTTTTCCCTTTTGTTTTGATTTTTCTCTCCCCACATGATTCATAAAGCAATGTGCATCAAAAATTAACAAATAAACTTTTTTTAAATGCATTTTTCAGAGATTCAGACTCAGACCACAGGTCACATAGTTGGAAGAGACTTTGGCCCTTTTATTTTACAGATAAGGAAAAAGAGGAAACAAAGGAATAAAGTGACTTTTTCAGAATTATACAATTCGTAAATGGTATCTAAGGCAAGATTTTATAAAGGTCTTCTTGACTCTAAGTCTGGTCTTCAGAGTTCAACTACTTTTTTCCCTATTATGGACCTCCAATCTCGTAGGTGCATGGAACTCCCTCTTTCAAAATATTTTGTCAAATTATATGTAACTAATAGCCTTGAAGATTTGCCTGGATCACTTAGGAGCTGGAATAACTAACTTGAGATCACAAAACTAATAGGCATCGTAGATAGAATTTTAATTCCTTTTCCCAACTTCACCTCTTCCTATTAAAACCTGCTGAAAACTTGGCCAATGTACAACCTTTCTGGGCCATAGTTTCCTCATCTGTAAAATGGGGTCTGAGTTCCCTTGAGCTCTCTCTATGATCCTTTACTCCAAGACTGACTTCCTATCCATGATGTAACACTAGAGACAGCTAGGTAACCCAGTGAAGAAAGAGCACTAGCTATATGACCCTAAGCAAGTGATCTAACCAAACTCAGTCTCAGTTTCCCCATGTGTAAAATGAGGACAATAGTAGTATTTACTTCCTAGATTTGTTGACAAAGAAGATAATGCATAAAGCACTTTGCCAATCTTAAAGTGCTATTACTATTGTTCTGTCTGTTTCAATCGTGTCCAACTCTCCATGACACCATTTGTGGTTTTCTTGGTAAAGGTACTAGATTAGTTTGCCATTTCCTTCTCCTCTGAGAGAGGAGTTATTGAGTTGTTTCTGTTGTTCATGACTCAAGAAAACTCATTTAAGGTTTTACTGGCAAAGTTACTGGGGTAATTTATTATTTCCTTCTCCAGCATATTTTACCAATGTGGAAACTGAAGCAAAGAAGGTTAGGTCATTTGTCCAAGGTCTCATTCTTAGTCAGTGTTTAAGGTCATATTTGAACTCAGGTCTTCCTGATTCCAAGTCTGATGCTCTGAGCACTGTATCATCTAGCTTCCCCTTTAATAAACAACTATGTATGCTGAGGGCCAAATGAGGGATGCACACAGAAGCGCAACAAGTATTCAGGAGAGTTAAGTCATCAAGGAAAGCTTCTCAGAGGAAATGGAACTGGAACAAGGCCTTAAAGTAGGACCTAAAAGCATCTGAGCTGAAAGAAAATCTACAGAACATTTTATCCAACCTCCTCATTTCTCTACCCCAAATTTTACTGATGAATCAACTGAGGTTGATAGAGAAACAATGACTTATATAAGGTCACACAGATTATAAGTAGCAGAACCAGGATTGGAAACTTGGTCTCCCAGTTCCAAATCTTACCACTGTACCATAGTTTTTCTAAATAAACTAGTAAAAAGGCTGGAATGGTGCAAGCAAGAGAAGAAGGGAAAAGGAAATATTCCGAAAACAGTAAGTAGAATGGTTTGGCAAGAAATGTGAAAAGAGAGGAGTGCCAGATTGTCCCGGGCCTTGAAGGCCAAGCTAGCTAAGACTTTATTAATTGTTGACATTAACAAACATAAATATTGTAGATTGTGTCATGCTGTTGTTTTCTGATTGATTCCCCTGGATAAGTCCTATCTCTTCCCAGAATTATAAGATCTTCAGGCTATCAGGATCCTAAACTTATATTTTTATATGTTTTATACACCCAGAATATGCAGCATATGTAGAGATGAGTATCTGTAGAAAAGCAGAATGGGATGTTGAACCGTGTCCTATATTTGAAATCAGAGCACCAGAACACAGTTTTGAGACTTTCTGAGTGGTAAAGGAAAGTCACTTCCTTTCTCTGAAACTCAGTTTCCTCATTTGTCAAAAGAAATTAGACTTGATGATCTCAAAGGTCCTTTCCAGATCTAAATAATATTATTGTAAAATGACTACAGCACTCAGCACTACCTGAAACATAGCAGGTGTTTGTTTTGTTTTGTTTTTAAAAAGCTTGTTAACTTGACTCAACAACCTGAAACAACAACTATGAGATAAATATAAATATTTGTGGGGAAAAGATGATTGATCCCAGGAGTGAAACTTAAGCAATTTTTTCCAGTGATAGGATGACAGAAGAAGGAAGCTGGCAAAGATGGTGAATAATTTGTGAGTAGTTAAGAGAGGAGGATGAATCAGATAGAGGCAGAAAGGTGCTTCCTTTCAGAAATCTAGAGACATGGAGAGTCACAAGCTGTGTCATATTCCTGAGCTAGAGGTGAAGTCAGATCACTTCAACTCTTTTTGTTCTTGCCCTAAGCATGCCAAAGCCCTGGAAAAGGTATGTAGTGCTTCAGTTTAAGAAATGAAATATACAAAAAAAAAATCTGATTTTCTGAAACATTTTTAAAAGGATGGTTAATCACAAAGAAAAAGACTTTATGAAAAGTTCCCCCACAGGGATCCTTTTAAAATATCAAAGTCAAACAGGTGACTTAAAACAAGATCTGGCTCACAAGAATTCAATTTACATAAAGTTACTAAGGAAGGAACAACAGAATTTGCCATCAGGACACCTAGTCCTGTCTCTACCAGTGGTGTGTGTTATATGATATTGGGCAATTCAGATCAATTCAATAAGCATTTATTAAAGCCTTCCCATGTACCAGGCACTGGGTTAAGTGCCTTAGATACAAAGATAAACATTAAAATGCCTATCCTAATGAGGTGATTCAGGTCAATTCCAATAGATTTGTGATGTAGAGAGCCATCTGCATCTAGAGAGAGAGGACTTTGGAAAATGAATGTGGATCACAACATAGTATTTTCACCTTTTTGTTGTTTGCTAGCTTTTTGATTTCTTTCTTATTTTTTTCCTTTTTGATATAATTTTTCTTGTGCAGCATGATAATTGTGGAAATATGTATAGAAGAATTGCACATGTTTAACATATATTGGATTTTTGCTCTCTAGGAGAGGGGGAAGGAAGAGAGGGATAATTTTTTTTTTTTTTTTTTTTTTTTTTTTTTGTTGGGGCATTTGGGGTTAAGTGACTTGCCCAAAGTTACACAGCTAGGAAGTGTTAAATGTCTGAGGTCACATTTGAACTCAGGACTTCCTGACTTCAGGGCTGGTACTCTATCCACTTCGCCACTTAGCTGCCCCTAGAAGAAGAAAAATTTGGAACACAAGGTTTTACAAGAGTAAATATTAGCTATATTTGCATGTGATTATTTCTTAAGTGCCTTTTCTCAGATAGTTTACATTGGGGGGAAAGGGAAAAAGATAAGGAAAGGCTTAATAAGGAAGCCTTTCCCCTTGTGGCTCCAATTGAATTTTCCAGATTTATTTCATGTGACTCACTTTCATATGATCATAGGTATAGAACAGGGAGGGCCAGAGAGACCCTCTTATCAGCCTGTCAGTAAGCATTTATTAAGTACCTACTGGTCCCAGGTACTCTGCTAAATGCTAGGGGGGGAAAAAAGAAAGGAAAAACAGTTCCATTTATATTAGGAAGGTGCAACATATACACAAATAATAGATACAAGGTAATTAAAAAAAAGATGAGGAAAGGCTTAATAAGAAATGCCAGTTTACATTAGGGGGGGTTCAACATGTACACAAATAGTAGATACAAAGTAATTCAAGAAAGGAGAGAGTGTGAAGTGTATGTGGGAGGAGTCAGGGAGGATCAGGAAGGCTTTTTATAGGAAATGGCAGCTAAGCTAAAGTTTGAGGCCATCATAACTTACCAGGCAATAGTGAACAAGGAGAATATTGCAGGCATTTGAAAGTGGGGATGAAGATAAGGGCAGGGAAGGGAAGGGGATAGTCTATTCAAAGATACAGAAATATTAGTCTGAATACTGTTATCACTTTAACTTAAAGTCAGTGCTGATGGTTTTAGTGACAGGAAGATCTGAGTGCAAATTCTGGTTCTGATATTTTCTGGTTAGGTGACACTGGGCAAATCACTTAATCTGAGACTCACTTTTCTGTAAAATTAGCCTAGATACTACCCAATCAACTCTAATGGCTTCCTCTCACCTCCAAGAACAAATATAATATTCTGTTTGGCTTTCAAAGCCCTTCATAACCTTCCTCTCACCTTCTTTCCAGTCTTCTTACACATACTCTGATCTACTGACATTTGATTCATCTTGATATTTCTTGGACAAAATATTCCATTTCTCAGCTCTGGGAATTTTCATTGAGTGTCCCCCATGCCTGGAATGCCCTCTTTCCTTATCTCTCTGCCTTCTGACTTCTCTTCCTTTAAATATCAGCTAAAATCTCCCTTGTAATTCTATTGTCTTCTCCTGTCCGTTTCCAATTTATCCTATATGACTTATTTGTACACAATTATTTGTAAGTATTCTCCTCCATTAGATTGTGAGCTCCCCAAGGGGCAGGTCTTTTATTTCTTTTTGTTTCCCCAGCATTTAGCACAGTACCTAAGTCTAAGAGGGACTTAATAAATGCTTACTGACAGACTGATTAAATAGTCTTTATTCCCCTCCCAACTCTACATCTATGATCAAATGAAAGTGAGTCACATAAAATAAGTCTGGAAAGTTCAATTAGAGCCACATGGGAAAGGGCTTTAAATATCAGACTGAGATATTAATATTTTATCCCTAAAAACAATAAAGGTATTTGAACAGGGAAATGATGTGATTGGGCCTATGTCTTAGGATGATTAGTTAGACAATTATCCAGAGAAAAGAAGAGAGACCAAAAAGAGAGATACCAATTAGAAGATTATTTTATGTGAAAATATGTATAGAATAATTGCACATGTTTAACATATATTGGATTACTTGCTGTCTGGGGGGGGGAGAGAGAAAGGGAGGAAGAAAAATTTAGAACACAAGATTTTGCAAGGATGAATGTTGAAAACTATCTTTGCATGTATTTTGAAAATAAAAAGCTATTATTTAAAAAAAAAGAAAAAAGACTATTTCAATAGTCCAGGTGAGATTTAAGGACAACCTAAATTAAGTTAGAGATCATGTGAAGGGGAAAAAGAGAAGTATCAAAAAGACAAAAACCATCAATATTTAGTAGCTCATTAGCTCTAGGAGTGAGACATCTAGGTGCTGTAGTGCATGGGACACCAGATCTGGAGTCAAGAAGGCCTGAATTCAAATCTGGCCTCAGACACTTATTAGCTATTTGATCCTGAGCAATTTACTTAATTCTCTTTGCCTCAGTTTCCTCATCTGTAAAATAATTTGGAGAAGGAAATGGGAAACCACTCCAGTATTTTTGCCAAGAAAACTCCAAATAGGGTCCCATGGGGATGAACACAACTGAAAAATGTCTAAACAACTACAAAATCTCTAGGGATGAGGTAGCTGAAAGAATCAAGAATGACATTGAGTTATTTGGGTGAAGTGTCCTGTAAGAAAATAGGCAAGTTTAAGAGAAGAAAAAGCTTGGTGCAAAGATAATGAGCTCCATTTTGAACACTGATATTGAGTTGTTAACAAAGGGAAGGTATCCAACAGAGAGTTGATGACTTGAGACTAGTATTCAAGAAAGAGTTTTGGCCTGGAGGTAAAGATTTGGGAGTCACCTAAGTAAAAATGAAAATTGACTTTTTGGACTCAGATGATTTCACCAGGAAGAAGCACAAAGAAGGGAAGAGGGCCCAGCCCAGAAGGAGCCTTGGAAAACAACACTGTTCTAGAGCTACAGACAGACAACAATCCAGCAAAGAAGGAGAATGATCAGGGAGATGAAGAGGAAGAACGGTAAAGCAATCTCATGGAAACCAAAGTGGATGAGAGTACCCAGAAGGAAGAGATGGCTAGCAGCATCAAAGGCTGAGAAAAGGTCAACATGGAGGAAGGCTGGGAGGAAACTGCTTTTAATCATAACTCCTCTCCAGTAATTAAATTAAGGGGACTATTTTCAAATCCTGACTCAACTACTCTATCTGTATGACCTCCAGTGAGTCATTTAACTTCTGTGGCTATTTCTTCAACTATAAAATGAAAGGGCTGGGCCTTCTAAGGATTTTTTTCTGAGGATTCTGAAGATCTTCCCAATTCTAAATCTATGATCCTATTAGACATCTTGTTGGGATTGGAGTCAAGAAAACTTGGATTAGGAATTCTGCCTCAACCACTTCATAGATTTGTGATTCTGGGCAAGTCACTTGAACTCTCCTAGTCTCAGTTTCCTTGTCTACAAAATGGGGATAATTACAGGGTTATTTTAAGGATCCAATGAGATAACTTATGTAAAATGTTTTGTAAACCTTAAAAGAATATGTAAATGCTATTGTCATCATCATCATTCCTCAAAGCAGCAATTCTAAAATTTCTTGGGTCAGTCACCTTAATCCTCTAAATGTCATGAGAATAAACAAAAACTTCCCAAAAATTTTACCGAAGCAAGCAAGCATCATTATGGTGATATTTAAATATTTTTCATTTTTAGTATAGTTTCAAATGTACAAAAGACACACACACACACACACACATACACACACACTTTTTCTGCACTTGATACCTCTGTGTCCAGGCTTCAGAGGCAGCTATTAGTCTTTAAACAGTACTAAATATTGTTCATCGTCCATGAGGATGAAAAGGCAGGCAGAAAAATAACTTTATACTCAACCTGTAGAATTGCAGACCTGATGGAGACCTTAGAAGAAAGAAAACAAGTTGAAAGAGAACTTTTAACTAAAATATTAGGACTGGAAAGGACCTTGGAACATAGAATGTTAGGCCCAGAAGGGATATTAGAACATAGAATCCAATTTAATGAATATTGACTAAGTTCCAAACTTATGCATGGCACTGTATTTAATTCTAGAAATATAAACTAGTTCCTGTTCTCAAGGAATTTATATTTTAAATGGGGGAATATGCTTTGTATATACATATAGGCATATTATGATAATTTTTTTGGAAAGGAAATGGAAAACCACTCCAGTATCTTTGCCAAGAAAACTCTAAATGGAGGTCATGAAGAGTTGAACACAACTGATAATGACTGAATAACAACAAATGTTTTTATTTTAATATTTTGAACATTTACACAAATAAGTGCTGTGCAATATAAGGAAATTAGAGTAAGAGAAAAGGGAGGTAAAAGATATGAAGGAACAAAAAATGAGGCTCTTGAGCTGAGCTTTCAGGAAAAACAATGATAATCAGAAACATATATGAGGAGGGAGTGCATTCCAGGCATGAGAGATATGCAAAGGGATAGGGATGAGAGATGAAGTACTAAGTACTGATTTCTTGGAATACAGAGCTCATGCAGGTAAATGGAATGAAATAAGGCTGCAAGCTAGATAAGAGCCAGACTGGAGATGTCCTTAAATGCTAGGCTGAGTTTTATTTTTTCCTAAGAGCACCTTATTAGGTAACAGGCAGGCACTGTGCTAAGTGCTGGGGATAAAAATCAATCAGAAAGAAAAATAGTTCCTGCCCACAAAGAGTATCCATTCTAATAGGGATAAAGGAAGGTAAGGGGGATAGAGACATGGTAAACAGGCATAGTAGAAAAAGTCCAGCTTGTAACCTGGAAAACAAGGCTGCTGCAGTCACTCCGAATGAAGGTTCTGGGAGAAGCCATTCTATCAGAGGAAGAGGCCACAGGGGCATAAGATACTTCTGATGAGTAAATTGCTAAACTAGAAGGAAACTTCAGAATGAACAAGTACTTGGGGCATGGCAGAAGAAGTCCAGCATGTAGCCTGGAGAAGAATGAGGAATAAGGAAGGTGTTGCAGTAATATAGGTGATGAGGGCCTCAGAATTAGAATGGCAGCAGTGAGTATAAAAAGAAGAGGACATTTGTGAGAGATATCGTGAAGGTAAAATCAAAAGGATCTGAAAACTTGATATGGAAAGTGAGAAGCAAAAAGTCAAGGATGCATGTGAGGTTAGAAATATGGGTGATTGGTGCAAAGGGACTATATGACAGAAATGGATAAAGTAAGAGGAAGAACAGGTGGATAGGGGAAGATGATAAGTTCTATTTTGAATGTACTGAATTGGAGGCCTTATATATTATAGTGGCAAAGCTGAATCTGAGATTTGTGAGCAGATTTCTTTATTGAAGGTGATAGTAGAGTAAGAATTATAAATATTTTTTATTTATTTTATTCATATATATTGTGAGTAAATGTAGTATGTAAATATTTCAATATTTCAATGGCTTCATGAATTCATTCATAGGGCTACTCCTTTCAATGATGCAGATCACATCCATACCTTTGCATCTATATGATTCTTGTCTATATTATCCCATAAAACTTTGAAAGAAGGTCCACCCAGAGTACTGGGTACTTCCTCCAGATTTCTTGGCATTACATAAACATTTATGCAGAACAGGTGCTATCCTTCTATTATCTCTCTTTCTCATCATATGACTAGCCCTCCCTTTTCTGTAGTCATCGATCTCTTTGATGACATCTCTTGATATTGTTCTTGGTACATAATCCATCACCAGTAATATGTATAAGGAGTTGACCCTTATTATGCACTTCTTTGCATTTTTCAAATACAATTGACCTGAATACAAATAAACTGAATATTTTTTGGAGATGTCCTTTGTTATCTCAAAGAGGCTTGGAAACATTGAAAGCTTTGTTCAATAACCTAAAAACAATCTATCCTTTCTTCATATTAGTCCATTCTGGGCTCAGTTCACTATCTATCCACAGTGTTTCTTCAATATATCTGTTCTGATGGACCAGATCTAGGGGCTGTCTGTTCATCTAACTACATAGTATAACCTAGACAATATGCATTTTTCATCCACTTGGTTTTTCTTCTGGAAATAGTTAAACCAAACTCTTTTGAATGATTATGGATCTCATTTGGGGGGGCTCTGTTATGCTTCAAGACTTGATCCAATCAGCATAGCATCATCTGCAAAGAAAAATATATGAAAGACCTCACCACCATCAGTGGCAAAGATTCGTCTTCTTTTTCATGTCATAGATATAAAACTCTTTGAACAGTTTGGTGAAACCTATAGAAAGAAGCCTTCTCAAAATAATGTTTTTAAGTGCATAACATCAAATACACAAAATGACAAAAGAAACAAATTTATGTTTATTTTAGAAATTTTTTTAAGTTCACAGTCCGCTGGTTAAGAACCCTTGATTCAGGAACATTTTTTCATTTAGATTCTGAACATAGTGGCAACATACCCTTTTCTCAAGAATGTCTTCCTGATTTAGTCATCACTTAATATTAATTATCACAGGATTATATATTATCTCTATTGTTATATCTATCAAGGAATCATTTATGATCTTAACATAAGAATAAAAGATACCTTGTTGGAAGATAACCTATGAGGAAGAATTTTGTTTTACTCAATCAAATTATAACTAACAAACAGCAAATCCACTGAGAATTTGTAGTTTCCAGTGGACTTTTAGTCAACTGTGTCACTCTAAAGATTTGGTCTTCCACATATTATCATTTTCAAAAGCCCATGCTCTTCTTTTATTTCTATCATGGATGCTTTCTACACATGCATTAATCATTTTCACAATGATCTTGTAGAGATGAGAAAGTAGGTAGATGTGTTTGCAGTTATTGATATTTTTCCAGTTACCTTTTGAAAGTAAAAATATAATTTTTCCACTCAACCTAATCTTCTTTTTTGGTTATTTTGAGCCTCAATAACTTCCTTGCTCTCAGAACTAGACAAAATCCAAGATGTACCTTCTCTCTATATACAACTGCTTTTTTACAATTTTATCTTCTTCAGTATCATTTCTACTTCCCCATGTAATGTAATAATCCAAAAGTAGCAGTTCTACTGTCATTGAGAAAACAATTTGATATAGAAATCTTGATGGAGGTAGTGTAATATGATGGCTAGAGCCATGGGCTATATTTATTTTTTACACAAGAAGACTTTTATTAAGTGCTGTGAAGGACATGTAAAGAGTGATTTAAATGGCAGTGATAGACATACCAAAAAAAATCAATAAAACATTAAAGTACACAGAAGAAAATAAGAAATTTAAAGGGGAGCAAAGAGAGCAGTTGTATTACTTAATATACTTAAACTTAATATACTTTAAAAAAAACTCTTTACATAAGCTGATAAATCCTGAACTCAGTAGCCTTTGGAATAACAATACTTTCAACTAGGTGTCAGCATCAGAAACTAATATGATTTTATCAGTTTGTTGTCACTTAGTCATGTTCAACTCTTCATGACCACATTTGGGGTTTTCTTGGCAAAGATACTGAAGTAGATTGTCATTTCCTTCTCCAGCTCCTTTTACAGATGAGGAAACTGAGGCAAGGAAGGTAAAGTGTCTTACCCAGGGTCACCTAGTTAGGGTTTGAGGTCACCTTTGAATTCAGGTCTTCCTGACTCTAGGCCTGAAGTTCTATCTTCTGTGTCATCTAGCTACCCTGATTTTATCAGTAGAAGAATATTAATGAAAAAGTATTACCAATTTTTTTGGTCCTGCATTTTAAGGACCATGAAACTTTTTCATCTAACTTTAGAATGTAAACTACCTAAGAGTATAGACTTTTTCTTTTTCTATTTGAATTTTCAGATTTTAGTACAGTGCTTTGCAAAGAGTAAGCACTTAATAAATGATTTTATATATTCATTTAAAAACATATATTCACACTTCCCCATACAATCCTTTTTTGAAAATTCCTTTTGTATATTGAAATGCTTGTTTTTATTAAGGACTGTCACATTCACAATTTTAAAAATAGCAATCTGAGCATGGAATCAGGAAAACCTTTATATAATAACTTCAAATTGCTTTAACTCCCTTAGACTCAGTTTCCCTATTTGTAAAATTGTGATAAAAACATTTATCTCACAGTATTGTTGCAAGAATCAAATAAGATAATATACTTATGTACATGAAGCTCTCTGAAAACCTTGTAGGTCCTCTTTGTCAAATAGCATTACCTTTTCTTTCTTTCTTTTTTTTTTGGTCTGTTGCCTTTTAGTTTCATTCTTCTATAAATGCTCATAAGATTATCTGACTTAAAAAGGGACTTTCTCAAAGCTTTCCATAAAATGATTACTAATTCTCACCATTTTGCAAAGCAATGTTGCTCATAATCTTTTGCCACAAAAAATTCATAAATGACTTTATGTTCTAAACCCATGTTACTCTTGGCTACCATTTATCTCTCAACGAGTAAAAAAAAAAAATCTAGTGTTTGTTGATTAAGGTGGTTTCAGGTTTTTGACCTGCTCAAGCTGCTGTGCTTCCTTTTAACTTCAGGAATATCATGCCTTCCCGAAGGTAGCTCATCACCAGAAATCTCATCAGCATGAAGATTGAACCAGATTTAATACTCATCATCTTCTTAATACCCTCAATTGCTCTTTTCCCTCTTCCCCTCCCCAACAGGAATTGGAGAGCTAGAAGGAAAAGCCATTAACTTCTCCCAAAATTTTCCCTTTATAAAAGACTCTGAATTTCCCAGCTAATTTCATTTTTCACCAGCTGCTCTTGTTTGATTTCAACTCTACAAACATCATGTCACCTGTGCAGGATACCCTCTGATACCATCCCCCAACACCTTCCAACTCTCTATTATATATTGGCTCCTCCGTTATATTTTTAAGTTCCTTAAAAGTAATGACTGTGTTTTTTATTTCATTTTTTTCTAATTTATCACCCAGTACTTAACACAGTTCCTGGCACAAAGTAGATCTTTAATAAATGTTAATTGACTATTGATTATTAGTTACTATTTAATCAATAAGTTAAACTTCCTTAGGAAATTATGATATTCCATGTCAATGCTTGTTCTTATATCCATTTCCCACTTGGATCTTAAATAGTTAACTTAAATAAATCAAGATTATTGTGATAATATACCATTTCAATCCCTCTTAGTTCTTCTAATTTGGCATTGGTTTTAATCTGTAGCAGCCTAATAATCTACTTATATAAAAGTAACTCATCTGCAATTGAATCCTACAGAAATGAGTTAATTTCCGATTTGTTAACATATAAGCAATTCCATTTTGTGTAATGTTATTCTTTGTTATTTATGATGCCTTCCAAATCCTTTAAAATTCTCTTTTTGAAGAGTTGTTGTCCATTGTTTCAGTTCTGCCCAACTCTTTATGATCACTTGATTTTTTGGCAAGGCTATCAAAGTGATTTGCCATTTTCTTCTCCAGATTATTTTTATAGATAAAAAACTGAGGCAAACAGCATTAAATAATGTCCAGGGTCACATAGCTAATAAGTATATGAGAGTAGAGTTAAATTCAGGTATTCCTGACTCCAGGCTCTGAATTCTACCTACCGTACCACTTAACTGCCCCTTCTTGAAGAGACTATTCATGATATATAGGCAACTCTGGAGGCAGGATAACTCTTTTTTTTTTTTTTTTTATCTAAACAATATATTCCAACAAAATTTTCTCCCTTCTGCCCATACTATCAGTATATTTGTTGATTAGAATTGGAGAGTTTTCTCAATTTCTTTCTTTTCATCTTCTTCAACAAACATTGACCCATAAGTTGAAACTGTCTTCATGGTGGAATTTTTGCTTATGTTCCTCATAACCATTAAGTGGTATTTCTCTTTGCTTTTGGAAATACAATAAAACCAACTCTAGGCTTCTCGTTCATATGCAAATATGCTTGATTATGTTAGAAAGAGGATAGGATTAATGATGGATCTCTCTATCCCTAAAAATCTCCAAGAAGGTAATAGATGAACATCTCTATTGAATGGCTGGGGATATTGAATGGCTCTCTTGGTCCACTAACAGTTCCTCTGTAAGATCTCTTCATTTATTAACTGGTTTTTTTGTTTTTTTTTTTTTTTTGGCTGAGGCAATTGGGGTTAAGTGACTTGCCCAAGGTCACACAGCTAAGAAGTGTTAGGTGTCTGAGGTCAGATTTGAACTTAGATCTTCCTGCCTTCAGGGCTGGTGCTCTATCCACTGTACCACCTAGCTGCCCATCTTGGTCCACTTCTTTTAGTTGGCTGGTGACATGGGGAGGCAGATAAAAGGGAGTGAACAGTAGATTTGGAGTCCTATTATATGCTACGTGAATGACCTTGAATAAATTGTTTACACTACCTGGGCTTCAGTTTTTTCCTCTCTAAAATGATGGGAGAATGAATGAATGAGTGAGAGAATGAATGTAAGAAAAGCATTTATTAATTGCTTTTACTATATACCAATCTCTATGCTAAGCTCTGAGCATACAAAAGCAGAAATAGTAAAAGCACAGCACTTGGAATCAAAAGACTCAGAGGACATAGATTCAATCTTACCTCCATGCTTCCTACCTGTGTGATTTTAAGCACATTATTTCTGTCTGAGGCTGTTTCCTCATCTGGAAAATTAGATGGTTGGACTAATCATCTCAGAAATCCCTTCCTGCACTAGCATTCTATGACTACATGTTTACTAAGGTTGATTCCAGCTCCAAATCTTATGACTAAGAAGTAGCTCTGCTGGTTCTAAAAAAATACCTGGGTTTCATCTCCGTACAATAATCTCGCCTTCTTCTGACCTCTCATGCCATTTTGTTTGTGTTTCTCTGATGCACTTAGGACCTATTTTGTATCACAATTGCTCCTATCTGTTTTGCATCTAACTACTTGACAGTGAGTTCCAGAAGAGAATAAAACAGGATTAATTCATTTATTTTATGTTAATTTTGCCCAATAGGTACCTCACATTTTAGAACTGAAACAGCCTATGCTCTTGTCAACAAAACAAAAGGGTCTGAACACCTCCCCCTCTAAAATATTGGGGCTCATCTCACAACACTGAAAGGATGGCCATATTACTATCGCTAATGTAGAGAAGAGGAAACTGAGTCTCAGAGATGTAAAGTAATACAGCCAAGATAACAGAGCTGATAAGTATCAGAGTCAAAGTTCCTGGTTCCAAATCCAGCATCTTTCCATTATCCTAGTTACTTTGGCTGGCTGCCTTGGTCATTTTTGCCCTCTTGTGGCATCTCCCTTTCAAGCTCACCCTTGATCAGTTATGTGTAGCAAGGACTGGCACATGTTTCCAGCACCTCTGATAATCTCTCTCAACAGGGAGGAAATTGAAGGGACTGCTTCCAGAAAAGTTGTGGCAATAAGTGATAAAGGGACCTTGAAGAGCTAGTGACCAATATGCCTAGATATTCTGTGGATAGAAAAAGGCTTCTTCTCCATCACATGTCACCACAACCATCCTGGAAACAATCTCTCTTTGAGAGTGATCTTGTCAAAGGCACTCTGTGCATGTGCCTGTCTCTGATTCACAATTTTTCTCAATTTTTTTTGAGTCAGTCTGGCTTAAGTGACTTGCCCAGGGCCACACAGCTTATAAGTGTCTGAGGATGAATTTGAATTCAGATTTTTCTGGTTCCAGGACCAGTGTTCTATCCACTGTGGCAACTAACTGTCCCCTCCCCCAATACACAATCAACGAACACATATTTATTAAACTCTTGCTGTGTGTTAGACACTCTGCTAAATATGAGGTATACATTTCTTTTTTTCCCTTTTTCCACATTTCTTTAAAGGCAAAAAAGCCCCTTTTCTCAAGATGTTTACAAAGAAGACAACATGTAATTAAATATGTGCATACAAGATCTGTACAGTATGGATGCAAAGTAACTTTATTATTCACTCTAATTTAATTTTACCTGGAGACAAAATTCTAAAGGGGAGCAAGTCACATAATATAATTTACCCTGAGGGAGAGCTCACTCTGGTAGGTGGACAAGGTGATTTCTTGAAATCATAGCATTATTGATCTAATTTAGACTAAAAATCATCTAGTCCTAACTCCTATCCCCATTTCATAGATGGGGAAACTGAGGTCCAAGGAAGCTGTGATTTACCCAAGGTCACACAGGTAATAAGCACCAAAGGAAGGATTTGAAGCCTTCCCTTTCTAGCCTGTTGAGTCTTAGGACTCTCCTACTCTCTGTGCCCAAGCTAGCCCATTTTGGACTACCACAGTGAGAAGGATATGGCATCAGAAAACCGGAGTCTTAACAAAGCTTTGTCACTTCTAAGCCACGTGGTCTTGGGTAAGTCTCTTCACCCGGGTTTCTTCAGCCGTATTCCAACACATCCTGATTTCACAAGGTGTGGGTGTTCCCTTCTCTGACACAGTATGTGGCCCTTCTCCAACTAGAAAATGATCTTCAAGAATTGCTGCACCTGCAGAATTCCTCCCACTGGGGCCAGCCTCTCCACACTTGGCTGGGCATCATGGCTTCAGACAAATGGCTTGTCCCTGGGTCTGTCCTTAAAGTCTTTCCAATATGGTGGCACCAGCCAGAAAATAAGACCCATTGGCCAAGTTGAGGAGGACCCAGAGTCACCTCCACAGCAGGATGAGTCATGAGAGCTCTCTAACAGAGTTTCCTCATCTGGAAAATGGGGATAATAAAGCTTGCAATACCTCCCTCACGGGATTATTTGAACAAAGGCTTTGCAAACCTCAAAGTACTAAAAGAAATTTGGGGCCACTTTCCTGCATCACAGGGTCAGCATGTTGGGGGAGAGGGTGGGGCTCAGGTGTCACCCAGATTAGCATTCCTCCTGACCAAGCTCCTTCTGTCACCAGCTACTATAGAAAATAAAATTGTTTTCACAGGTGGAGGAAGTGTGTGTGTGTGTGTGTGTGCGTGAACACTCTTGTGCAGTAGGTAGCAGCTGGGCTCTCTCCTGATCAGGAGTGGTATAAGCTTTCTACCCTGTCCTGTCAGAGCATCCCAGTAAATTGGGTTTCCCCCACTTGCACCCCCTGCCCTGTCAGAGACAAGCACCCAAATCTAGAAAGAACTCTCGTAGATCACCTGGGATAGGGAGGGTTAATTTAGAAAACTCATTAAAAAGAAGCAGCATAGTGTTGACTAGAGACAAAAGCAAGAGGCAGGGAAACCGTAAACCCAAGTTCTCCTTCCTGTCCTACCATTTCCTTGCAAATCCCTATTCCTCTGTGGGACTCAGTTTCCTTCATCTGCAAAATCAAAGTGTGGCTTAAATAACTGTTCTG
This sequence comes from Myrmecobius fasciatus, assembly GCA_023553655.1. NCBI lineage: Eukaryota > Metazoa > Chordata > Mammalia > Dasyuromorphia > Myrmecobiidae > Myrmecobius > Myrmecobius fasciatus. The sequence continues at coordinate 251 of JAJPUD010022350.1, read as the reverse complement.
TGACCTTAGGGGATTTCCAAAAAGCCTTCTAGTTTTTAACAGTCTGTGTGTCTGTTAAGTCTGGTAAGTGCTGAATTGGTGGTTGAGGGAAGAAAAGGTAGAAAGAGAGGCGGCTGTAGGAACAAGGCTGGGGAAGGAAGGTCTTGTTTGTATGGAGATGCTGTAGCCAGTGGGAGGATACACAGAGTTCAGGGTTGCTGTGATACACACACACACACACACACACACACACACACACACACACACACACA
>JAJPUD010022349.1:6496-21576 GCA_023553655.1 Myrmecobius fasciatus | reverse complement strand
TGTGTGTGATGCTACTAACATCTTCATGTTAGATTCTTAAGGTTACCTTTGCAACAAGCATTACTGTATAGCACAAGAATCTGTAAGGATAGTAGCCAGTAGAAGAAGTAAATGTGTCAGGAATTCTATACGGTATGACTATTTTAATTCAGGCATCCAAATAAATGTTGTCCTTTCATGTAACCCAGTGAGAAATTTATTCCAGTGAAGTTATGACAGTTACTGTTTTTTTGAAGGAGGGGTACAATTAGTATCTCTAAAGTTATGACAAAACACAATAGAAGAGTGAGTCTTATGAATTTATAGGCATACACTATGTATTCCAGGAAATTTTGATTTGCTAAAACCTGAAAAAGAAATTATATTTCATGGCTTATCAGCTTTCACCCGTGATGAAAGGACATGATAATCCTACCTTTATGATGCCATAGCAGTGTTCAAACTTTATTTTGTAACAAAAGAATTGGTAACTCCTCTTTTAATAAAAACTGACAAAACATATATATAAAATACTGACTAAGCATAATTCAAATTTTAAAAAGTTAATAATATAATTTGGAATGAGAACAATAAGTAGCTTAAGCATTTGTAACTTTTCCTATCCTGTTGAGAAAATTAACAAGAATTATTTGCAACTTCATATTCTCACCAATTGTTGGCATATATTCCATATTTTCCTTAGAAAATATCTCCTATAGGTTTCAGTTACAAATAGCCTTTACAGCTGAAATAGTTTTAAATTATTCTCTTCTGTTTTAAATTATTCTCTTCCATTCAAAGGTTGGTAAGAATGAAATTAGAATACTATTTTTAACATTATAGACCTCTAAAAACAATATTTAATGTTGTAATGTAATTGTTTTGGCAATAAAGTTTTTAGGAGAGTCATTTGAATCTTAGAGAAAACCAAAATATCTTGGTAACAATTACATAAAATAATGATAAACTCTATCATAAAAAGTTATGGATTTTTAAATATTTTATCATCTCCTAATTTAGTGTCTTTATGACATAGTATATGTATATATACAAGCATATATAGATGTGTGTGTACACACATGTAGCCAAATATACTATTCGTTTGATGTTTTAGTCAGAAATTATTTTGGTCCTTCATGGAATGGAATTTCCTGCACATCATGGTATTGGGTCAGCATCCAAAATTAAGTTATATACATAGATTTTTATTTTATTCCCTTGATGTCTTTTAAAGTTCTTAGGCAAATATAAGCTTACATAGAACTTTTACTTTCTCTATACCATGAAAAGATTCATTAGACAGATTAAGTATATGTGGCACAGACACCTAAGTAAGTTTTCTGAAAATTTCTTATCTATAGTATTTCAAACCTCAAAGCTCACAGTGATAGTTGCCTTAGTCTAATACAATAGTTTATACATAGAGAGTTCAGCCAATATTTCAAGATCTCTTTAAATTCAGAAGGATGTTGTTCTTTTAACTGAGCACTCTGTCCTTATATTTTCTTTTGTAAAAATTATCTTATTTTAAATTTATGGACTAAAACAAATATTTACATAATATAATATAATATAATATAATATAATTACACATGAAATTATAATTTATTACAAACAACTTTCTATTCTTTTAAAATATAAAATAAGGTTACCAAGTAGATTATGTACACTTTTCTATCCTCTTTAAATATATAATAAGATTATCAGATAGATTTCTTTTTCTTCCCTCCCATTTTTTCTTTTCCCACTCTGAGTTTAGAGATAGCTAGCATTAGACAATAAATAAGGATGTATGAATATATGTGTGTAAGTGTGTGAATATATATATATACATATACACATATAAAATACATATATACATACCTATTTATATATATGCAAATTTATTTAATACATACTTCTATATATCAGTCTTTCTCTGGAGACAGATAGTATCTTTATTCTTTTATCCTTTGTAGTTAATTTGAGTTTTTATCATCTGACATCTATTCACTACTTGCTTTATCATTTTGTTTATAGAAGTTTCCCTGGATATTTTAAGAATTTGATATGATAAGAAAAGTCCAAAGTTACTAGCCCTTTAGATGTGATTTGGAAATGTACAGGCAATAAAAGGAAATTGGCAGTTATTTTATGCTGGGAAAATGACAGATAGGCATATTGCTTCATTTCAACTGAATGTGCTTTTTTTGTCATGTGTTCTTTCTGGCTTCGCACAATTATTCTTAGATGTCAATGTGTTGTATTATTAAGTTGTATCTTTTAGGATCATTGGATCTATGGGGTCATAGATTTAGAGTAGGAAGAGACCTTCTAGGAAAGACATAAGATATAAAATCTTTATTTTATAGATTTTTTTTAAAAAATGAGGTACATAAAATAACTTTATTAGGAGGATACAACTACTTAGTGTCAGAATCAAGATTGGAAGCTAGGTTCTTTTGCCCCTATGTCTAGTTCTCTAGTCAATCATTCTAATATTTAAGTAAAGAAAGTCAGTGTGGTGCAGTGAATAGTAACATATTAGCCTTGCCTAGCTATGATATTTGGTGTCAGGATAACCTCAGATCCAATTCCAGGTTTGTGATGATTTGTACTGAGAACAAACAGCTGAGGCATTCTTCCCTCACAAAAAACACTGAAAACTTTGTTATTGTACCATTCTCATATGCCTCTCTTTGTTTGACAACTCAGTTAATTTTTTTCCATAAAAAAGGAAAACTATTTTTAAAATGAACATACAAATTATAAAATGAAAAATTCTGTGAAATTGCTGGAAGATTAGATGAAAAAATATATTTTAAAAAAGCTATATTTACTCTTTAGGATATTCATCTATCCATTGACTCAGTTTCAGACTGATTTATTACCATTTAAATAAAACTCTTTTCTTTCATTTCATTTCATATTTCTGGAAGCCAAAAGACTGCCATCATGAAATCAACAAAAACATTGGATGATATCAGAGTCATCAGCCTACTTGGCCATCTCTTGATCATTCATAGATATGTGACAGTCATGTTATAGAAAGGACTGAAGACTTTGGGAAAAGTGATAGTTTCAAAGAATAATGAACCTGCAGGTTTTCTTGACAGAAAATATTCTTGGTTGAGCTCTGAATGTTAGCAATTTTGTGGCTCAGAATCACTATATCACTCATGTGATCTTTAGAAAAAATGGACATGGTGCTGCTTATTTCAGGTAGAATCTACTACTGGAAAGTTTACCTAAGCACATTTTATTATTTATTTTCAACCTATCTTTTTAGTCCCCATTGCATTCTGATGATTACCATAGCTTTGTAATCAAATTATGAGAAATTAAACATAGTTTGCACTTGTAGAGCTTTTTGTAGCTGCAATTCTACAACATGCCAATTTAAGCCAATTGTTTTGTAATCAAGTAATGGATTTTTCTAAAGTAGTGAGGCAGAGAGCCAGAGACAAATAGACATTCAACCTGAAAAGAGCAGGCTCATAGATTTGGAGTTAGAAGGGCATTTCAGGTTCATCTTGTTGAATTCCTTCATTTTCTAGAAGAGAATACTGAGGTCCAGAAGGGTTGAGTGCCTTGCCCAAGTTAAAATAAATAATAAACAGTGAATCAGGGAATTGGATGTGGGATCTTTTCCTTTCATCATGCTGCTTTCTTAGGAGACACTAAGGAGAAAATTTATTTCTAGTTGGCAGTTCTTTCCCCCGTGTCCTCTGTTTCTTTGATTAATGTTTTTTTTTTTTAATCCCAGAGATGGTGCATTGAATAAAGCCCTGGACTTGGAGTAAAGAAGATACAAGTTTGAATCCTGCCTCACACATTTATTAAGCAAGTCACTTAACCTCTATCTGCCTCAGATATAAAATGGGCATAACAATTGTATCAGTTCTGAAGGTTGTTGTGGCAATCAAATGAGATAACAGATAAATCATTTTGTAAAGCTTACAGCATTACATAAATATCATATATTATTATTATTATTTTCTCAGATCTTTCTTGGGTTCAATAACTGATTAAACATCATTCATTTTCTTTCTTATTCTAGTTCTGGAATATTAATATTTTATTAGATATGAATGCTTGTGTGTGTGTCTGTCTCTCTGTGAATATGAGCAAAAACTGGGACCAATGGTGCTCTCTTCACTTTAAGAGCATTCAAAGTGGAATCTGAAAATTTCCAATAATAGCAGACAGCCTTTGTTTATTTATTGCCAGTACTCTTAAAAAATTGGATGGTAGAGAAAATGGTATATAGTGAAAAGAAAACCTCTTTTATAAGACCTAAGCAAGTAAGTGTATACCCGAAGAAATGTATACAACTGGAGCACTTTTATAGCATTAAATGTTGGAAAGGAAATGGCAGATAGATGTGATGACATTAGCACTTGCAAAGCCCTTGAGTCATGAAGCATTTTTGCAAGAAATATATAATCTGCAGTCTACAGACTGAGAACTGCTGAATCAGACAATAGATGCATAGTGCCTCATTGTGCAACCATAATAGTAATTTCCCATCCTTTAGGTCTCTTTTAGCACTGCCAAATTCAAGGCCTTGCTTCCACTATATTTCTCATTACTCTTTCCTAGATATGCTAATTTGCATTTTTCCAGTTAAAAATCTGTTTCCTGGCTATTATGCTAACCTCTCTAGATCTTAGCATAATTTCTCTGTCCTTGTTTTAAAACTTACAAATTTGTCATTAGAGAATTTCATGACTGTCTGGTTTATTCTCTTTTCCATACCATTAAAAGAGATATTAAATTAAACCTTACTCAATACTAGTTCATGAACTCCTTAAGTAATCACCCTACAATTAGAATAGTGCTCATTTTTCCCTTCTACTAGTTAGGAAATAGTTTAGTGTCTATGACAAGTATTCAATTTTTTAAAAATACAGATTAAGAGGAAACTTACAAAATTATTTAAGATGTTTTTCTTTTCCTTTCAAACATATTCCATGAATTTTGTTTAACTAAAAAGTATTTAAAAAAAAATAAAGAGGTATATAACATAATGGATAGAGGGTTGGTTTTGGATTCAGAAATTCTTCGAGATCTATTTGTAACAAATCACTCAGTGGCCAGGCTAAATTATAATGCTATAAGTTAAAGACAAGCCTTTGATTTGCATAGCTGGAAAAAAGTTTCTATATCAGGCCTGAACACTGCCTAAATCACAGTAATATAGAAACAGAGACAGGTAGAGATAGGAGACAGAGTGGGGGGAAGAGAGGAGATAGAGAGAGAAAAAGAGAGGGGGGAGAAAGGAAAGAGAGAAGGAGGGAGAAGGAGAGATGGAGATTAATGAATCAATTAATGTATAAAGTAGCATGGATATAGTACATAGGACAGTAAAATTGGAATCAGATAGATCTCAGTTCAAATGCTACTCCAAACATTTACCAGATAGTTGTGTGATCTCAGATTCTGTGCTTCAGAATCCTTATTTGTAAAATGATGGGGTTTGAATTGTTGTCCTCTAACTACTCTTCAAATATTCCATACATGATCCCATGATATTAATAAATGTGAATGAGGTCATGGATCAAGGAGTGGAAGAAACATTGGAAGACTTCTCCAATTCCTTTATTTTACATAGAATGAAACAGACACAGAGTGAATATGACTTACTCAAGATCACACAGAGAGGTTACTTAAACAGATGAGTATTTTCAAATGTGGTGTCTGTCTTTATAATATAATGTCTTTATATAATAATATAATAATGAAATGAACATGATCTGAGCATTTAACTATGGTCAGATGGTCTTTTTCTGCTTGACTGTGGAATCAAAAAAAATCTTACTATTATTACAGTCAAAAATTAATGTACAATTGAATTTATCAATTCATTTCCTTACCATCTTCTTAATGCATATCCTTGCAGTCCAATTAAAGTACTGAAAACATTAACTGCTTTATCTTAATAATTTCTTCCATCAATTAAAATAATCCAATTAATTTGATTCCTAAATCTATCCCATATCATAAAAAAACCACCTTTGTTGCACAAACTCAGAATTTCCTGGCTTCAGTTAGGAGTCAGATAATGTTCTCTCGACAAATTTTTGCAAGCTCCTTGTTAAGATCCAGAGAATATACTACCCTCCCCCCAAAAGCAACCTTGTCTCTATCTCTATATCATACTATATAAGTCAAGGAAAGCTTATCTATAAATCACAAATCTCAATGAAAAGTAGGTTATTCAAGAATAAAACCTTATCTGAATTATGATGTAATTAATCACACAAGGCTCAAAAAGATAAAATAAAGATCCCTTAACAAATCAAAAATGTTAGATTGTCTGAAGAACTCAATAGCTTTAATAACAAAATATTGCTCAGTATAAAATAAGATTTCCTCTTATTTTCCTAATGTCAAAAAAAGGAACAGCTTCCTGAAACAAATGAATAAGTGATATCTAGGTAACACTTCATACAGCATTTTCATATTTATTGTTTCTTTTTGCTACAACCCTGTGAGGTCTGTAATATAAATATTATCTTTACTTTCCATATGAGGAAACTCAGACTATGAGAATTTAAGTGGTTTATCTATAGTCAAAAAGCTATTGTAATTCAGGAATTGGAGCTAGGTAATGCTTAATTCCCCATCAAAACTCTTTATAGTGATGTCATAAACCTGATTCTTTTAAGGGCCTGGTATAAAATCAGAGTACTGTGTTTCTATGGTCAAATAAGAATTGAAACTTGTCATTACTAGCCAGTGATGTCTCCAGCAGAGAAAAAAACAAATATTTATTTCAGTGTAGAAACTCAATTTTTTTTGAGGAGGCAGGGGAATCTATAAAGGTATACTTCACTTAGCAAAAGGCATTTGCTTATTATCTCAACTGGGGAGTTGTGGTGGATGATCTCTTTCTTCTCCACGATATTTCCCTAAACTAAAGAATATATAGTTTTCCTAAGGAAAAGTATACATTTCTCTAAGATAGTTTGGTGAGTTGAGAAAGGACAGACACTATGGGGAGCTTTTAAAGGACCTCAATGCAGGGCAACAACCATTCTCTGAACAACCCTCATATTTCCCTTTCTCTGTGTCTCTATTCATACTGTTCCTTTCCCTGTACTGTCTTTTTTTTTTTCCAATTCCACTTGTCCACGTCCTGTGCAGACAGGTTGCTTCAAAGTTTATGTTGAAAATCATCTCCTTTAGGAAGTTTTCCCTAATCTTTCAAACAGAAGTGATTCCTGTCTCTTATCCCATGCCTCTCACCCCAGACTACTGAAGCAAAGTATATCTCTCATTGTGATTGTCAGTTCCAATGATCTTGGGATGAAGAGAGCCACGTACACCCAGAGAGAGGACTGTAGGAATTGAATGTGGATTACAACATAACATTCTTACTTTTTTTGTTGTTGTTCACTTACATTTTGTTTCCTTATTCATTTACTTTTTTTATCTAATTTTTCTTGTGCAGCAAAAGAATTGTATAAATATGTTTATACATATTGGATTTAACATATATTTTAACATGTTCAACATATATTGAATTACTTGCCATTTAGGGGAGAGGGTTTTTGAAAGAAGAAAATCTGAAACACAAAGCTATACAATGATCAATGTCAAATTTATCTGTGCATATATTTTGAAAATAAAAAGCTTTATAAAAATCATTTCCCATTTGTTCTATATATAGCTTCTTTTAGATCTCCATCCTTATCTCTATACCTTTTCCTTCCTTTTCCTTTTCTCTCCCCTTCCCTCTCCCTCTCCCTTCTCCTTCTCTCTCTCTCTCTCTCTCTCTCTCTCTCTCTCTCTCTCTCTCTCTCTCTGTCTTTCTCTTTTTCTCTCTCTCTCTCTGTCTTTCTCTCTCTTCCCCTCTCTCTCCCCCCCGCCTGTCTCTCTCTCTTTCTCTTTCTCTCTCCCTCTTTCCCCCCCTCTCTCTATCTCTCTCTGTCTCTCTCTCTTCCTTCCTCTTTCTCTATCTCCATCTCTTTCTGTCTCTGTCTCCATTTTTACATCTTTTCTCTTTCATTGAATTGTGATCTCCTTGAGGGCAGGGACTTCTTTAGGCCTTTTTTGTATCCCCAGTGCGTGGCATAATAATAATATTAATAATAACATATTAATAACAAGTATTAATTAACATTAATAACAAATATTAATTAACAATCAATAACAATAATAACACTTAATAAATGTTGATTAATTTATTTAATTGATTATTAACTATTTGACATTAGAAATAAAAAGTTCAGAACAAAGGAAGTCTTTCCATAAAAGAGCTTACATTGTTCTGTTAAGGAAAATTCACAATTTATACAGAGTTAATACAAAGAAATTTCTGAAGCTGTTGTATATGTGAGCATTAATAACTGGTAGAATCAAGAAAGCCTCCAACTAGGAAATAGCCCTAAAGTTGAGCATTATTTGAAGATTGGGACTCCAAGCGTAATAGGTAAGGAAGGCAATCATTCCATACTCATCATTTTTAATTTTTTTTTTGCTGTGCACAAAAGTATAAGCAATAAATGAAATAGATTTAAAACAAACAAATAAATAAAAAAACAAAGCAAAACAAAAAAGCACTTGGACTACTCATCACTTTTCTTTAGGAAATATCTTTCTGCATTTTGCAGGTGCTATCGCAGTGAGTCTTCAGTAGCTCGCTGATTCATCTCATGATAAGAAATAGGCAGAAAACTCCAGCATTAACAAATTTAAAAAGAAAAAAAAGTGTTTTTTTAAATGAAGTTGGAGTCAGGAAGAACAGGATGCAAGTGATATAATAGTTGTGTGATCCTGGAGATGTCATTTACTTTCCCCTTAATTCTGACAACTCTTGTATAGAAGGAGTTGACTGGGTTTTCCGTATTATAACTGAAAGTATAGACTGGGACAAAACAAATCAAAAATGTTTAGGAAGTCATTTGAGCTAATTTCTCTGATTGTCTGGCAGTATTTAAGGAAAAGAAGAGGGATGGATGTCCTGTGTTTGGTAGGAATTTGACAGAATAGTGGACTTATGAGGTCAAGTTGATCTAGGATAGTACTCTGAATATTAAAACTGACTTACATATAAGAAGTACTGATCACTAGGGACCTTCATTGTCTGGTTACACCTGCTGTGCTTCTGATCTATGGTCTGATCCCAGAATACATAGTCTGAGCAAGGAGCACAGTGTGCCATTCAAATGTGAGCATTGGTGTATATAGGTAGATAAGGATGTGCTCCTTTGATTTCTGCTCTGTCCACATGATTCCTAGAGAATGTGGAGATCAGAGGCACTGCATGATCAGTGAATAGCAATCACCCCACATGGAAGGTAAGTGAAAGCTTCTTAGAGGATGGATGACAACAAAGCCAGGAAAAGAACAGAGAGATGCCAGGAACATACCAAGACTAAAGTTTGTTTTCTTAGAGAGGAATTAAGAACAGCAACAATTCATGATTATACATCACTTGAAAATTTATAAGCCCTTTTTACTTATAATAATTCCATCAGATAGATAGTATGTCAATCCCATTTTACAGATAAAAAAACATGCAGAGAGATTAAGTGATTCATAAATTTGTTTTGATAAAAGTTTGAATTGACACTGTTGCAAGGAATTAGTTAGGAAAGCAGTAGAAAAAGATAGAAAAATGTGAAAGTGATGATATACATATACACCAAGAGAGCCAACTCTGCAAATCCCTTACATTATTCTCCAATCCCTTAGAAATTAGCTCTTCATTATACACAGCAACAATAAGACTACAGGCTGATCAACTGTGATGGACATGGCTCTTTTCAACAATGAGGTAATTCAGTCCAATTCCAATAGATTGGTGATGGAGAGAGCCATCAGCATTCAAAGAGAGCAGTATGGGGACTGAACGTGGATCACGACATAGAATTTTCACCTTTTAGGTTATTGTTGCCTTGCTTTTTTTTCTTTTTTACTTTTTTTCCCTTTTTGATATGATTTTTCTTTTATAGCACGATAAATGTGGAAATATATTCAGAAAAAATGCATATGTTTAACCTATATTGTATTATTTGCTGTCTAGGGGAGGAAGATTGGGGGAAGAAAGGGAGAAAAATTTGGAACACAAGGTTTAGCAAGGGTGAATGTTGAAAACCATCTTCGCATATATTTTGAAAATAAAAAGCTATTATTAAAAAATAAATTAGTTCTAGTCTTTATTTCAGTACTGAATCTAATGAATTAAACCATATTGTTTTGTTGATAGAAGTGGGCTATAAAAATAAAAAGTGAAGAAAGTAAGAAGACTAATATCATAATAAGGAAATCCTTGGAGAAGAGCAGACCCAATACTACAAAGAGAAGTTGAAAAGTGGACTGGGGTATAACTTGCCTTAAGGAACATGGCAGTATCATGCTCATCAAGGAATAATGCAAAAGCTCTCTCTCTGCTCTTCTCTTTATAATCAATCTCTTTTCACTTTGTACTTTCTTTTTTCTATTCTTTTTTCACATTCCATCCTCTATTAACAATCCCTTCATTCAAATAAATAAACAAACACCAATACAACTTACATTATTAAATAAATTGAACTATTTTCTGTTTTCATTTTTGGCCCAAGTGTTTTGTTTCCTTCAATTAAGGCATCTAATCCCTGAGCTTTACATATTCTCACTCTTTCTGTTTGTTAACAAATATGAGTTATAGGAATCAAACCCAAGATCCTTATTTATAAATGGCCACCTAACACAATGATCCCCACCTTTTCTAATTTTATAAAGGGGCTTGTTTTCAAGTGATCAAGAAAAATCACATAATTGAAATAGTTTTTCAGATAGGTTAAATTTGTAACCCATTTAACTTTGAGAATAATAGTCCAAGAAAAAAGTTGGCTGATCTCATGGTTATGACAACAATTCACTTTGGTTCAGGATCAACTGTATGATCCATACATATTTTAAGACTCATTATATCAAACAATGGAAGATAGGAAAACAAACAAACATTATGACCTTGAATAATCTCAATAAACAGGAACCTATAAACTGATTTCTATTTCATATTGAGTACAATACATTTTAATATATTTAATACATTTTTACAATACATTTAGTGTGTATTTTAAATAGAATATAAAATATTTCATCATGTTTTTAAAATTAGAGAGATTGAATCTTTCAATGAAAAAAGTTCAATAATGTATGCAGACTAGTATTAATTACTAATTTTATTCAAAATGACATGCTAAATTAATTACTGATGAGCTATGTTAGTGGGCATGTTCCAAGATTCTGATTGTTTGTGGCAGAGTGGCTTGGTAATAAATATTTAACACACGGTGGGATATCCTGGTTGCACTGGTCAGTTGTTCATTTCTTTGATCCCTGGGAAGTAATTTTTGTTGCAGTCAACTGTAACTGATTGGAGACAGCTTTTCTGTGCAGGCACCTAATGTACATTTCCCAATTTGATTTTTATCTGATTGAACTCATATCACAAAAAGCAGCAAAGCATAGTACCTTTGTTTGATGCCAACATCTGCCTGTTAATCATTTAATACTTTAGATCAGAATTGGTCCAATGGTTTTAAGTTTTTGTTTTTATTGTTTTTAGTTGGGGTGTTTTGTTTGCTTTTGTTTTTGCTTTTGTTTATTTATTTGTTTGTTTGTTTGTTTTTAAAGACAAGGTCTCCCTATCTTGCCCAGGCTAGATGTACATAAGCCATTCCTGGATATGTCCCAGTCTGAGTGCTGGAGGGTGACTGGATCCATTTTCTGACATTGGCTTGTTTGCCTCTCCTCCCCAAAGTAAGGAAGAGCTTCACCCACACCATTTTTGGAGGCCTGCTATTTCCTTACTGAACTTGATAAAGATAACTAATTAACTTAGCTAACTGAATCTCAGAACTCCTGAGCTTGAGCGATTTCCCAGCCTCAGGGTCCCTGATAGAAGGGGTTACAGGCAAGGTACTTAAACAAAACTTGCAAATTACTTTGGAGTCATTTTGAAATCACTGTGGCACAATATTAAACACCCCCATATTACTTTGGTCTAGCATAGCATTTTATACATTCATAAGTTTCCTTTACACTTTTTTTTTAAATGTTCTAGGTGATTTCTCCTGAGAAAACCTAAGGGAAAGGCTTACATAGTTGGAGAGTATTTCCTCCCTAAAATCTGGGATTGTTAAATAATCATTTGACCTGGATAAATTATGGATTTTAGAGTAAATCAGAGTTTATCAGCATAATATACCATATTAATTATTCACAATATGCATCTTTATTTAACATTATTATTTCATCATGTTCATCATGGGCAAGATTTCTAAATAATGCAGTAAACTTAGTGAGAATAATTTCTCAAATCAAATACGAAATCACCTAGGATAATTCCTAGGTTGTTTGGAGATAAGATTATGATTCTATCTTTAAAGGCATGATTATACCATGTCTTGCTTTAAAAAGCAAATCTACAAGGCATATTTTAGATCTGATGCATATGACTTCAATATTTCAGTGACCTCCTGATCTTATACATGTGTGTGCTCAAACCAATGGGATGAAAAGATATGACCCATACTTTCTTTTCCTGTATATTCCTGTAACATTTATGTTCCTATATGGGGAGCCCATGCTTTCCCATAAATTCTCAAATTACTGATATGATTGCTAGATTCCATCCTCTATGTAGTTCTTTTTTTTCTTTTTAAATATTTATAAGCATCTATGCAGCTCAAGTTATCTCACTGATACTCCTTACAACCATCTCTTTTCCTAATCCTACATTTCCTCAATGATATCTTCCATGTTACAGCTTTCTTATTTGCACTATATATATCATTCTATTGTCCTTTAAGCAATATAAAATTATGATTCTTCAGAATTCACAATATTCCATGATTTGTAGATTTGTGCCATTATCAGGATGATACTGATAGCAACAACTTGAATTTTTTTTCAGGAAGCATCTTAGGATCACTGAAAATATTACATGGATATCTAAATATATTCTAGCAAACTTAGGCTTTACTACTCTTGATCTTATTCAGTTTTTCAATTCAAGTCCACAAGTGCAAATAGTTTAGACCCTAAAAAGCAATTAGTGATCTAAAGAACATGTATTTTTCATCCATTTATCATAAATGTATAGTTTTATAACTTAAAATTCTTATATAAAACATCTATTTTGAGCTTCTCAACAACCTTGTGACCCAGGCAACATGTATATTTTATTAGTGATTTTGTCAAGTTTTCATATCTGTTAGCTGTAAAGCCTATACTTGAATCCAAGTCTCTTACTTCAATTTTACTACTCTTTTTTTATGATAGGAAATTATTGATTAAGGTAAATAAGAGATGATTTTGAAAAATGACTTTCTTAGCCTCCATATATTCACATATGTTTACATAAGTATATATCAATGATGAAATTTTATTTTTAAAGTACTTTAATATTGAAATTAATATTAAATGGATGGCATCTTCATTTGTAAATGTTAGAAGAACTTCTTTATACATATAAAAAGTGCACACTGCATTACCAAGATCCATTAATTTTAAATTATTGCAAGAAAAAGCATGTATTTTTCTTGGGCAGCATAATTGTGGAAATATGGATAAAAGATTTGCACTTGCCACCTGGTGGATGGGGTGGAGGGAAGGCAGGGAAAAATTTGAAAGACAAAGTTTTCAAGGGTGAATGTTGAAAATTATCTATGCATATGTTTTGAAAATAAAAAGCTTTAATAAATAAAATAAATAATAAAACCTTCAAATAAAAAATGGAAAAGAAAGAAGTATCATAAAAATTTTCTAGAAGTATAATATGAGGTCATTTGAGCTGTGACATAAAATAAACTCAATTCTCACTATTGTCTTACTCTACCTCTTTTGGGTTTGTCTGTCTTTTTAGCTAGTTTATGGAAAGAAATATTAAATTTTCATATTTCTATCATTTTTATAGACTCAAATAGGCTAATTCTAAAGTTTTGTTAAAATGAGAAAAGACAGATAATCCTATTGTCCACTAAATTTTATTCAAGCTAAGGAACTTATACTAATGCTTAAAATGGAAAATAATGGCTCTTTGTAATGATTCTACTGAAAATACATTTTAATTAGAAACACAATATATTTAAAAAACATAAAAGTCATATTTTATTGTAGTAGCTATAAAAGTGTTTAATTTATTGTTTATTTGACTTAAAAAATTACAATTGTCAACTTTATGATTTCTGCGTGCAAAACTATGTACATTGCTGTGTAAGAGAATAGTTATAGTCACACTGTATTGGTGGTGATATAAGCAATGATGATGTAAACATATTTGGGGCATGTTTGCATTTAAAGACTACATGAGATTTTTCTGTAATAGAAACTGTGATTGGTTTTTAGTGTGTAATTACTAGGTATGGACTATGTACAAACTATCATGCATTGGATCAATTTGGACACTGTCATATGCTTTTTTACAGTGAAAATTCTTTGTAATTTATATATTTGATATTCTGACATATGAGTAATTACATAGTATTTGCCTGTCAAGCATTTTTTTGTAACAAAAATCTTTTATTTTCAGTATTTAAAGACTTATTTACTTAATTGGGTAATATGAGTTAAAAGATTCAACTATACATCTAGAAAACAAAATTATTTGGTAAAGAGTAAGGAAACTAATATAAAACAGCTAGCATGTCCTCTAGCAAGCTGGTGACCAAAGTATTCATTTAATAAATATATCAGGTTCTTGATAAGATTGGAGGTCTATGGATCCAGTGCTCCCTTCTAACTTTTTGAATAACTATGAACATCATTATAATCCACCTCTCTTTCTTAATTCACACTTTTTTCCTGTCTCCAATATTCCTATTGACCTGAATATTCTCTAATATCAAGAGAGGTAGAAGGATTGCTGCCAGTATAATATATGAAGGAAGGGAGAAGGAATGTTTAATAGTGGCAGTGAGACTCATGAGTGCGTATCTGACAAAGATCAGTAGTGAGCCAGATTGCCACATTGTACGCAACAGTATTTTAACTTATTACAAAAGAAGGCTCTATAGCTACTTCTCTACCTTTTTCTGTCAGGGAAGCTTTGCCCACTGAACTCTGCCCACATCAAATATAACAGAATAAGGAAGAGGGACAGGGAAGAGGAGGAGTGTAGGGAA
>JAJPUD010022348.1:7406-21578 GCA_023553655.1 Myrmecobius fasciatus | reverse complement strand
TATCCCCATTACATATGATGCTTGCTGATGCTTTTAAAAAGATGCTAATTACCATTAAAAGGAAAACTCCATTTATTCTTATATTGTCTAGTGTTTTTAATAAGAATAGGTGTTGGATTTTGTCAAATGCTTTTTCTGCATCTATTGAGATAATCATATGATATTTTGCTTATTGATATAGTTTGCTTATTGATATAATTAACCATTCTAATAGTTTTTCTAATATTGAACCAGCCCTCCATTCCTATTATAAATCTTACTTGGTCATTGGATATTATTTGGTGACAACTTGCTGTAATATCTTTGCTATTCTTTTACTTATAATTTTTGCATCAATATCCATTAGAGAAATTGATCTATAATTTTCTTTGTTTTGCCTCTACCTGATTTAATTCTCAGCATCATATCGGTGTCATAAAAAGAACTTCTTTCTGTATTTTTTCAAATAGCTTATAATATTGGAATTAACTGGTTTTTAAAGGTTTGGTAGAATTCACATTTAAATCCACCTGGCCCTAAAGATTTTTTCTTAGGGAGTTGCTTAATAGCTTGTTAAAATTCTTCTTCTAAAATGGGAGTTCTGAATTTGAAGATCCCATTTCCTGTTCACCTCTGGCCTCTTCATCCAAAATAAATGAAATTCATCAGTTTTACTGAATATCCATCTTTTTTTCCCTAAAAGATTATGCTTAATTTTCTTGGATTACTGATTCTTGGTTCCTCAATATTTAAATGGTTTCTTTCTGGCTGCTTGCAGTATTTTCTCCTTTTTCTGATATTTCTAGAATTTTGCTACAAAGTTCCTTGGAGTTTTCATTTTCTCACTTCTTTCAGGAGCTGATTGATGAGTTCTTTCAAAGGCTATTTTACTCTCTTTCTAGATAATGGACATTTTCTTTGATTATTTCTTGAAAGATGGGATCTAGGCTGTTTTTTTTTTTTCATCATGGTTTTCAGGTAATCTAATAATTATTAAATTGTCTCTCCTAGACCTATTTTCTAGGTCAATTCTTTTTCTTTTTTTTTTCTTTTTTTTTTTTTTTTTTTTCTTTCTTTCTTTCTTTTTTCTTTCTTTCCTTTTTTTTTTCTTTCTTTCTTTTTGGTTTTGTTTGCCTGATTCTTGATGTCTCATTTAGTCATCAACTTCCATTTGTTCAATTCTAATTTTTAGTGAATTATTTTCTTCAGTTAGATTTTTTTACCTCCTTTTGCATTTGATCAATCAGACTTTTAAAACAGTTGCTTTGGTTATTAGCTTTCCCCCCCATTTCACCAATTCTTTTTTAGGGCCTTTTTCTCAGGATCCATTTCATCAATTCTGTTTTTCAAATTTTTTTTTTCCATTTCACTAAAATTATTTTTAAGTAGTGATTTTCCTCAGTCGCTATGTTTCCTTTTCCAAACCTTTCAATTGCTTTCTTAATTTTAATTTGAACCCTCCTTTAGAATCCCTTTTGAATTCTCCTAAGGGAGCCTTTTGAATTAGAGAGCAACTGATATCATCTTTGAGGTTCATCTGGAGATGCTTTGCCTTTAGTGTTCTCAGGGTTTGAGGTCTGTTCTTCTTTTTCTCTACAATAAAGATATATGTTCAGAGCTCCATTTATTGCTGATTTTTAGTCATTGAAATCTACTCTTGGGGCAAAGGGGAGATGGTCCCAAGCTTCCTTTAAAGGCAGCAGTTACTTCACCCTGTCCTGAAGTGGGTGCTGCTGTGCTGGGTGAGCCAAGTTCTGCTTGTTTTGCTCGGTTCAGGGGCTCAGTATTTGCCTTTTGTAGTTGCTTTAGAGATCTCACATACAATCTGCTCATCTACTGACTTCAGAACCAGAATAGAGTAGCCAACACTGCTGTATTTTGTTTAAGAGCCTTTCAGTGGATTCTCCTGGTGCATCAAGGTCTCTCTCCACCCTGGGCTACCTTGGACTTCCCTGTGCTGCTTCTGTGCTGGGTCACTTACCCCCCCCTCCCCCGGCCCCGATTGAGACAGACTTTTCCTGATGTTCTCCCAAAATATCTTCCGTAGGAAATTTGTTACACTTCAAATATTTGTGTGTTCTGTCACTCCAAAACGCATTCAGAGTCTTGATCCAGTGTTGATTCTGAAGGAAGCCAAGAAGAGCTCAGACAAAGGCCTGTCTACTCTCTGCCATCTTGGCCACTGCCCCCCAGAATTTTTTTATTTGCATTTTTGGTAGAATAATGTCCTACACATGGCAGACTCATTTATTTATTTATTTGCTTGTTTGTTTGTTTATATTAAATCTTTTTATTTATATAACATATGTATGGGTAATTCTTCAACATTGACCCTTACAAAGCTTTCCTTTATAAATTCCACCCCCCAGTCCCCAATCCTCCCCTAGATGGCAGGAAGTCCACTACATGTTAATTATGTTAAAATACTTGACAAATCAAATATATGTATGCATATTTCCACACTTATCTTGCTATGCAAGAAAAATCGTATCTACAAGAAAAAAATCTGAGAAAGGAAGCACAATGCAAGCAAACATCAATAGAGAGCACATAGTAGATTCTTAAACAATTTTTCTAGATAATTAAAATGCTAAGTTAAATCATATCCCTGAGAGGCTCATATTATTATTAAATTGATCCCAGTTTATTAAAAATATTGGGGGAGGAAATGGAGCTCTATGAGTCGCTGATAGGACTTCTCTGAAGAACCCATTTTTTTCTCTTGAAAGGCAGACTTCATATAAATATGATGATTTGTTGTAAAAATGACCAAAATGAAAAAAATGAAAAAAAATTTTAATACATAATGAAAAAAAACAATTATAACAGGAAAATAATCCAAATAATGATTCTAATAATCTTAAAGGAAACATCTTTGAAAGACTTCTAAACTCTAACCAATATATTAATCAATTATGACTTCAAAAGAATTATAAATAAGTGTACTTCTACCTCTTGGCAGAAAGTAATAGATGAGGACAATAGGACAAAAATATTTCTAGATTTGGTCAGTGTACTAATTTGTTTTGTTTGGCTTTATTTGTTATGTTAGGACGTACAGTCAATGATGGATAACATGATATATTTAAGATGAAAAAATGGGGTGAGATAGAAAGGAAAAGGGGCAAGTCAAGAAAGGAGCAAGGAAGGAGAGGAAAAAGGAGGAAAAAGGAAGGAATGAATGGAGGAAGAAATGATGGGAGGGGGGAAAGGGAAAGAATTAGAGTCATGAGAAAAAAAGAGAAGGAAAAAAGAGACCATCTATAAAACAATTTTCCTAAAACACACAGACATAAACCAAAAAATCAGAAGTGAAACATAGTAGCTATGAGTACTGTGTTACATATAATACACTAATAAAAACAAACTCCATAATCAAAATTCAGTTTTATATAAAACTTTTATTTTTTATATATTGAATTTTAGTCCATTTAAAAAAAAATAGAAAGGTGTGCTGCCAACGCAGCTGACCAAGCTATTAAAATCCCTGACTATCATGAAAATATATTTCATGTTATAATGGTTATAAACAATATTCTTCTAAGATGAAAAGTATATTGAAAGATAGTATGACAAACAAAACTATACAAAATTTGTCTGTAATTACTACATTACAATCTACCTTAAATATTTCTATCAGGGTCCCCATAGAATATCTACCTCTTCCTTTAAGTGTAAGTTCTGGATTTTTCAAAAAATATTCCTTCATTATCTTTTGTGTGGTCAATTGACTTATTCCTAGAAAGGAAACACATAAATTCTCATACATAGAAATGTTTTCAAGGTCAAAATAAAAGAGAAATACAATAGAACAAATCAGTCAACCAGCAGTATTTATTGAGATTATTAAATCTTCTAGGAACTTTGCAAAGTGCATAAAAAATGAAAATAGTGCAAAAATAGTTCTTGTCCTTGTGAAATGTACATCCTATACTTTTATACATATTAGAAGTATGTCAACTAATGTTTAGATTGGTCTCTCTATAAATATAGAAAATAGTCTGAGAAGGTAAAACAAGAATTAGAGGGAGGAAGCTTCTTATAGAGGATGGTACTTCAACTGATTTGAAAGAATCCATGAAAATCAAGAGGTTAAGATAAAAGGCAGACCAATCCAAGGAAGCAGGAACTACTGAAAAGATAGGAAGATGATGTGCATCAAGAAATGGAGATTCACAGTTAAGCCAATGGTACTGGGTAATAGAGTGTGTGAGGGCAAGTAAACTTAAAATTTAAAAATTTAATTTTAAAACTTAAACCATTGGGAGGTAATAAAACGTCACTGGAGCTCATTAAGCAGGGGTATGTCCCATGGTCAAGAGCATACTTTAAGGAAAAACAAAAAACAAAAATCTTCATATATGAGTAGTGAATAGATTGAAATAGCAAAAGCCTTAAGCCAGGGGGGTCATTTGGAAGACTATCACAACAGTCCACATGAGAGATGGTGAAAACCCAAATGAAATTTGTGGTTGTGTGATTGAATGGAAGGAGACACATATTAAAGGTGTTTTGAAGGAAAAATTGGCATTGGATCTGTTGATTGCCAATGAAGAATAGAGAATGTCAGTGAGACTGGGAATCTGGGGAATTAGGAGGATGCTGAAACATACAAAGGTAAAAGAGAAGTTCAGAAGAAGGAAGAATATGAGGAAAGATGGGGGGATGGAAAAAAGAATATATTCTGTTTAAGCATATGGAACATATACAAGCATTGTGTGATCATCATGATTGCATGAATGTAAAAATATACAGAGAGGATAGAGATTGATATATTTATTTATATATAACTGAAGAGCAGAGGCAAATTTTTCATTGTAGTGGTTGTTTTAGGTAAATGTTTGTATTTCTCTTTTTTCTCCTGAATTGGATAGCATCTAAGAAGGATATTTATTTTCTTCCACTCTTGCAGGTGGACTCAAATAGTTTTATTCTCTCTGGTCTACTGGAGAAGAAGCTTCTCTCCCTCTGTCTTTCTGTCACTTGTTGGTCCCTTTATCCATATCCTTTTGTTTTTGTGTTTATCTTTATAAAGTTTTCTTAGCTTCACTTTTTCCGAGGATTGAGAGACTCCTATTCCCAGAGATTTTCTAGTCCTGTGTCTTCTAGGATAACCAGGATTCCATTGTACCCCAACAAGAAAGATCCAAAAGGATTCTAAAAAAGCTAGCTTACTTTTCTCTTCCTTCTATTTAAAGCTACTGTTCTACAAGCTTTAGTTTATACTTCTGTTGAATATTCTAAGTGTGTTCATGTCTTCATTTTCATTAACCTTAGCCCTATCCATCTCTTTTACATGTACATGACTCTCTGACTAATTGTATGTGTTAGTTATAAATCATTAAAAGTTTCTCATGCAAAATAATTATCTGATTGTGTTAATTCATATTATAATGAATGAAGGCTTACATATGTGTCTTTGAGCTACAATTTTCCCCAACGCAATCAACATTTGGGCTAATGCTGTATGTTTAATTAATTTATACTTCTCTTTTCCAATGGCACCTGCAAAAATGTGAGCTAGAAGATACAATGAGTCAAGAAACAATATTATCAAGTGTCAATGTTCTTATGTTTGTAAGATCTTTGGAAAATATGTAAACAAAGCTTATGAGCTGGTAGGGACTGAAGATCATCTTCTCCTACTTCTAACTTTTCTTTCAAATAAGAAAACCAGGGCTCAAACAAATAGAATGCCTGACCTGAGGCAAAAAAAATCTAGTATTCTGACTCAATATTGGCATATAGTACATTGTGCCATACCCCAAACTAATTTTTAAAAGAAAACACAGAATTTTTGAATTACAAATTACCAGCAGCAGGGTTTAAATGAATAAAGGTGTAAAAAATAAAGAAATAAAAAAACCCCACAACTCCAGCTAAAAAAAATTGATAAAAGGGTGAGAAGGAAAAAAAATACATTTTGTGTTTGAGGACTAAGTAAAAGAATAGGAATGAAATATAAGGAAATAATAAGAGCTGTGTCTTAAAAGGGTAACTTTGGACTAGAGAATTGAAGGTCCTGAAACCCAAACAATGACATATAAATATTATGTAGTAAGGTATGAGAAATAATCAAATTGTTTTTGAATAAGAGAATTATGTAGTCAGAACTATGCTTTAAAAAGAGTAACATAGTCAGGCATAACTCCCTCGATAGATTGAAATAACAATACCCTGAAGAAAGGGAGAACTAGGAGGTTACTACAGTAGTTTGCATTTCAAACAAATAATATAGCTAATATTTAAAGAAAAGTAATTAACTTGAGAAAAAATTCTTTACACAATATTTTGCTAACAAAGGTCTAATTTCCAGCACATATATAGAATGATTAAAATTTGTAAAAATAAGAAACTTTTACCCAATGAATAAATGGTTAAAGCATATGAAGAGGTGATTATCAAAAGATGCAACCCTAACTCTCTCTAGATTTAAGAAAAAATTCTCTAAATTACTAATAATTATAGAAATTCAAATAAATCAAAGGAACAGTCAAGTCCCATCTCATTTCCATTGCCAAGTTGAGGGGTGGGGGGAAAGAAAATTACAAATATTAGAGTTGTAGTCGGAAAACAGGTGCATTGATATACTTTTGATGAAGATATGAATTAGTCAATTCATTGAAATCCAACTGGGAAGAAATTTAGAACTGCAACAAGAAAATTCTTAAACTATACATGGCGTTTATTAGAACAAAACCACAATTAGGGCCATAACCCTAAAGATATCAAATAAAGAGGAAAACTCTTATATGAACAAATGCATTTTTCTTTTATTTTATGTTATCATGATAAGAACAAGAGTTGCTCATCAGTCACATAATAGACAAATAAAGAGGCATAAGAATATAGTCAAATACTATTTTGTTCTAAGAAATAATAAAATGGAAAGAATCAGAAAAATTTTAAAGACTTGTATAATCTAATGCAGAACAAGCAAAATATAGGAGAGCAATTTATACAAAAATAACATGGTAAAAATGACCAGTTTTGAAAGACTGAACAAATTTGATCAATGGAAAGATCAATTGCAATTCCAAAAGACTCATAATTGGAAATGCTTTCTGACTTTTAAGAGAAAATAGATAGACAAACTATACAAAGTAATATAACCATTTTTGATTATGGCCAATAGAGGAATTTATTACACTAGATATTTTTTCAGTGGTTCGGGAAGAAAATAGTAGAAATAAAAAAAAGATTAATTTACAAAAAAAAGAATATTCTGAATTTTAAATAATTCACTTAAGACCTGAATGAAGATGATAGTCTTAAGAACATAAAAGTCAGGGATATATGAGAAAGATATTCAAAAAAAAAGAAATCAAAGAATTTGGTGACTGATCCGATATGGTGTGGAATGATCAGGTTTAAAATCTGGAGAACTGAGAAAATGTTGAGTCTGTGAACAGAAATAGAAAAGTCTAAATTTAGAGCTTTCATTCAGGTTTAATAAAGAATATTATAAATTCCATTTTAGATGTGTTTAGACATTAGTGTAGCAGCATCCAAATGAAGATACCTAAGAGATGTTTAGAAATGCAAGACTGTTCTCTAGGGAAAAAGGTCTAAAGTAGAAAAGAAATGGGAAGGAAATGGAAAACTATTTATTTAGCACCTACTATGTACAAGATACTGTGTCAAATTTACTTACAAATATTATTTCATTTGATCCTTACAATAACTCTGCAAAGTAAATATTGTTATCCTATAAGGATATGTATAACATAGAAATGTAGAGTAGTGATTAAAGCAGTAGGTTTGGAATGAGACCAATTCAAATGTCCTTTCCCAGTTCTGATAATTTCTAGATATCCTTGTATCACTCCCACCATTCCATGCTTTTGCACCTATATATGTGCTGCTGAATGAAGGTGGAGAAAATCACTATTGGCTCTGAGCCACACAAACTCAGCTGGGCCTTCATTGTTGCTAAGTAATGCTATTTAAACATAACTTATTAACTTACTATTCTCTCTCCACAGTGGCTCACCCAAACTTGTACATTCCTCCTCAAAGTTTCCAGTATTCCTCTTAATCCAGTTCTCTTAACTGAGAACTGTGTCTTATTTTTTACAGAGATATTGAAGCTGTGTGTTGTGAATTTCCTCTTCTCCCATCTTCCTCATCTTCTCCCTTTAAGATGCTTTCTGCCTCTCTCTCCTCCTTCACCTGTCTCTCATATATAATGAACAGTAGCTTCTTACCAAAGATAATCCTCCTACTTGTTCTAGTGATCTAATTCTATCTTATCTTTTCCAACAGATTGATCCCTTTATCAACCATACTGTTTCATTTATTTTCATTATGGCTCTCTTTACTCCTAGAGACATACTGTTTTTGTCTCTCTTAACATAAAAAAAAAACTACATTATTTCTTGCATGCCTGCTATCATCCTATATCCTTTTTGCCATTTGTAGCTAAACTCATTGAAATGACTTTCTAAAATCAGTGCCTTCACTTTCTCTCTTCTTAACCCCTTCTAATCTGCTTCTGACCTTATAGTTCCATCAAAACTGAATTCTCCAGTTACTAATGATCTCTTTCTTAGATGCCAAATCCAATTTTTTGTTTGTTTTCTCAAATGTTTATTCTCCTTCACTTTTCTTACTTTCTCCTCCTTGATCATCTTTCCTTTCTAAGTTTTCAATACACCATTCTCCCTTGAACTTTCCCCTCCATACCACACTCTCTCACAAGGTTCTATCTTGTACCATCTTTTCTTTTCCTTTTACACTACATTACTTGGTCATCTTATGAGGACCTATAAATTTAACTATCACCTCTATGCTGATTATTCTCAAAGGTACCAATTCTATCCCAATCTATTGAGCTCCAATTTCACACCTCAATTTGCCTCTCAGACATCTCATACTGCATGACTGATATAAATCTTAAACTAAGTATCTTCATAATGGGGTTTATTAGCTTCCCTTAAATTCTCCCCTACTTCTACCTTCCCTTTTACTGCAATGTCATTACCATGTTTTCATTCCCTCAGGCCCACAACCTAGGTGTTGTTCTCAATTTCTCCCTGTATCTTATCTCTCATATCCAAACTCTTGCTTATTGATTTCATGTTCCTGACATTTTTCAAATATTAATACTTTTCTACTCTGACACTGCTTTCACTTAGATGCACTTCATTGCCCTGCTCCTGGATTATTGTAACAGCCTCCTGGTAAATCTCCTTGCCTCAAGTCTCACGCTGCTATAATCTGTTTTCCATTCAGTCACTAAATTATTTTCTAAAATGCAGATCCAATAGTTTCCAGCTGTCCTCAAAGGGTTCCCTTCCATACTCTACCTTCTGACCTCCCTGACTTTTCCATCAGATTATAAATTCCTTACAATCAAAAAAAGGATAATCCTTGGACTATTTTTTGTTTGATTGATTGTTTAGTATTGTTTATTTGTTTGGTTCATGATGCTAGGAGTAGTCACACATATCTTACATATTCTTACTTCAAGAACTTGACTTTTTGTTGAAGTCATATTTCACAAACCCAACTTTTATATGGCTTAACAGATGATTTCCAAAAGTTTCTACAGCCAAAAATGTCAGCTCTTTGAAGTATGCTTATTGATGAACCTCTCTCAATTCATGTTTGTCTTTAGAGAGTGAATTTATATTTTAAAATTGGATTTGTCTTATACAGAGAAAGTATAAAATGAATATGTATTCACCTGAAAAAGCTTGAGAGAAGGATCAAAGTCTCTAAAGAGAGGAAAGATAGAATGAAAAAATTAAGGCTAAGAAAATATTAGGGAATTTTCATAAGCAGGGTCATAAAAATAAAGAAAGAATACCCATTGGGGGAAAAATAAAGGAAAATTTATCAAAGAAGGAGGAACAGATATAGCATAGTACAACATCATGGAAGCCAAGGCCCTTTTAGCTATGACTAATATTTTGACAAAAATTAATTCCAACCACAAACTTGAAACTTTGTTAAGATCCAAAATCCATTTGAACTAAGTTTGGGTCTCATTTAAAATATAAAAGTTTAAAAGCTTCTTGTTAAGCTTCTTTCTTCAAAAATTGCTGTGGCTGAGTATAACTAAGTTTCTTGCAGCTAGTTCTCTATATTAAATTCAAACCTGCTTTTCTTTCTATGTATATTTTGCCTTGCAAATATTTCAGAAATTGCACTAAGTGAAAACCCATAAATTTCCATATATTTTATGTTCCAGTTGGTCTTGACCATTAACATAATAAAGAGAAAAATTCTTAGGATACACCTTAGGATTTTTTATTGGCATTTGACAAATTTGTATAAATTTAGGTTGAAGTCTTGGCTGATTATTCAGACATTTCCCATATATTTTCTTTAGTCTTGTTAATAATAAATTGTACATGCGGCATCTCTAGGGTTTTTAGAATCAGATTTATGTTTTAATAGAAGCTATTTAAAAGGTTAACTTATAATTAGAGTCACACAAAATGGCTCCCCAGATACTAAAGATCCTTCTATGTACCTTCCCCTTGGGATCAGGGGCAATAAAAAGAAATATGAGCTAACCCAGAGGCAGAAATCTATATAGTTTATAGAAGCTAGAGAGTGTTCAGATATCAGTTTCATTCTACGGTGCATGAGGTTAGTACAAATCAGGTTCTATCCAGTTCTTCAAAGCATTATATGACTATATATTAAGGAATTGTTGTATTATTCCAGAGGCTAAATATGGTTTGATCGGGTTCTTTCATTTCAGGAATGTTATTTTTAATTGACAAAAGCTGGGCATAGGAAGTGTTATCAAACTAGAACACTGAAGCATCCTCTTTGGATGGATTCAAGACTAATTGAATTGTAGTCAAAGAATTTTCATTAATAAAGTCATGACAACTTGGAAGGTTTCCAATAGAATGGTGCAAGATGTGTGCTGGACATTGCATTATTTACTATTTTTTGAAGAATTTTTTATGTGAATAAAGTGATAGATGGCATTATTATTCAATCTGAAGATGACACAGAGGGAGAACTAATACACTGAAAACACAAAACTGAGATCCAAAAAATTCTTGAAAGGTTGGAAAATTTTGCTATGCTCAATAACATCATATTCAAAGAACTATGGAAAGAAAGATTTCTTATTGCCTTTAATGGGAAGAAATTAGGGCAAGTGCTTAACAAGTATTATTTCACTTGATCCTCACAGTAATCCTGAGAGACCAATGCTCTTATTGTCATTATTTCACCTTTAAGGAAATTGAGGCTAATAGAGCTCAAGTAGCTTGTTCAGAAAAACAAGCTAACAAGTTACTAAGACCATGTTTAATTCAGTTCTTTCTTCCTGACTTCAGGACTGGTAATCTATCTACTATGCAGCTTAACAGTATTCAGGAAGGAGATAGATAGATAGATAGATAGATAGATAGATAGATAGATAGATAGATGGATAGATATGTTTTTTTTTAATGTGGATTGCAGATATTTACTTTGTGATTTCCATAGTTTGTATAAGAGTTCATCAGAAAAAGATCTAGATGTCTTAGTAGATTTCATGTTTAATATGCAGCAACATTATGATGTGATGGCCAAGAGAATGGTAATTAGAATTTGGGTTGCATTAAAAGACGTATGTCTTCCAGGAGGAGGGAAATGAAACTTCGCTTGGATATTACAACTCTTACCTGTCTGGTTTCAACTATGAGGAACAACTCTGCCATGAACAGTTATAGAATTCTTTTAAAAAATTATATTAAAACTTAATTTAATTCTTTGCAGATTTCACATAGGACTCTTAGTTTTGCTTAATGTGACCAAATAGGTTAAAAAAACTAATTTCTTTTCAACTGATAGCCTTTCAATCAATACTCATATGACTGAGTTTGAGGATTCTTCAATATCTCATCTAAACTCATCTCCTTCCTCCTATTCAGCCTTGACTATACCTACCTTATCTTCCTTTCCCTTTTGGAAGGCTGGAATATAGAATACCATACTCCTTCCAATTCCTTTTCTTATTGAGGGCACAAAATGGACTTTCAGAGCATCTACTGTTCCCTCTTTTCACGCCCACTCTTACTTTCATCCTTCTTTTTGTATTGTTCCCTCTTTTAGATTATAATGTCCTCGATGGTGAACCAGGTGATATTTCAAGTTATCTTGACATATTTCAATTCCACTGCACTCTGAGATAACCCTGGAGGAGAAAGTAAAACTGATGACTTTTCACAGTCCTACCTAACTTAATTCATTTGTATGTCATGGCATCATGTCTCTGTCATGGTACTCTACAAGAATGAAGGACAAAAAAATGATCTTTTTATTAATTATATTCCCATCACTTAATACAATGCCTGGAAGGAGATAGAACTCTATATATGTTTTTTGGATTACATTG
This sequence comes from Myrmecobius fasciatus, assembly GCA_023553655.1. Taxonomy (NCBI): domain Eukaryota; kingdom Metazoa; phylum Chordata; class Mammalia; order Dasyuromorphia; family Myrmecobiidae; genus Myrmecobius; species Myrmecobius fasciatus. The sequence goes on along the minus strand of JAJPUD010022348.1, from coordinate 9,250 downwards.
GACTGGGTTGAAAAGCTTACCATACAATTTCCTAACCACATCATACCTGGAATATTTCGTTTACTTTTTTCCTAGCATTTTAAAAGGACATAGATAAACCAAAACATATCAAGAGAAAGCAACCAGGGTATTGAAGGAATATCAATCTTGGCGATATGAGGATTTATTGAAAGATTATCAGTCGACATGAAATTAAACTTTTTTTTGTATTTGACCACTTGAGCAAAACTAAGAACACCTTGTTACACCTGCAAAGAATTAAATTGTTTTAATATTCTTTTTTGAAAAAAAAAAGAATTCAGTAACTGGGAGGTATAAAATTATCAATAGTAACTGTGAAAAAGAATTTTGAAGCAAGTTTCTCTGATGAAGGCCTTATTTCTCAAATGTTTAGGGAACTGAGTCAAATTAAAAAAATAAGAGCCATTCCCAAATTGATAAATGTTTAAAAGATAAGATTTATGCTAAAAAGTATAAAATCATATATATCCTTTGCCCTGACAATGCCACTACTGGGCATGAATCCCAAAAGTGTGTTTTTTTTTTATTTCAAAGAGAAAATATTTTTGTATATAAATATTTGTAGCAGCTTTTTAATCAGGGGGAAAAATCAGAAATTGAGGGGATGCCCATCAATTGGGGAATGGCTGAATGGATTTTATTATGTGATTTTGAGAGAATATTGTTGTGGTATAAGAAATGATGAGCAGGATGCTATCAGAAAAACCTGAAAAGTCCTCCTCCATGAACTCAAGCAAAGTGAAATGTACAGTGTAGATAGTAATAGCAACATTGTGGGATGATCAGTTATGAATTATTAGCTATTCTCAGTAATACAATGCTCCAAGATTACTTTGAAGGACTTTTGATGAAAAATGCAATCCATACCCAAAGAAAGAGCTGATTGTGACTGAATACAGATTGAAACACACCTTTTTTAGTGCTCCAAATCACTATTGATCAGAGAAATGCAAATTAAGCCAACTCTGATGTACCACTACACACCTGTCAGATTGGCTAAAATGACAAGAAATGATAAAGACAAATGTTGGCGGGGATGTGGGAAAACTGGTACACTGATACATTGTTGGTGGAACTGTGAATGGATCCAGCCATTCTGGAGAGCAATTTGGAACTATGCTCAAAAAGTTATCAAATTGTGCATACCCTTTGACCCTGCAGTGTTTCTATTGGGCTTATATCCCAAAGAAATCTTAAAGGAAGGAAAGGGCCCCACATGTGCAAGAATGTTTGTGGCAGCCCTTTTTGTACTGGCTAGAAAATGGAAACTGAATGGATGCCCATTAATTGGAGAATGGCTAAACAAATTATGATATATGAATATTATGGAATATTATTGCTTTGTAAGAAATGACCAGCAGGATAATTTCAGAGAGGCCTGGAGAGACTTGCATGAACTGATGCTGAGTGAAATTAGCAGAATCAGGAGATCATTATACACAGTAACAACAATACTATATGACGATCAATTCTGATGGACATGGCTCTCTTCAACAATGAAATGTTTCAAACCAGTTCCAAATGTTTAGTGAAAAAAGCCATATACACTCAGAGAGAGAGATATGAAATGTGGACCACAACATAATATTTTCATGCTCTCTATTGATGTTTTCTTGTATTGTGTTTCCTTTCTCAGATTTTTTTGTTGTAGATATGATTTTTCTTGCACAACAAGATAAGTATGGAAATATGTATACATATATTTGATTTGTCAAGTATTTTAACATAATTAACATGTAGTGGATTTCCTGCCATCTAGGGGAGGGGTGGGGACTAAGGGGGAAAATTTGTAATGGAAAGCTTTGTAAGGGTCAATGTTAAAG
>JAJPUD010022347.1:0-21579 GCA_023553655.1 Myrmecobius fasciatus | reverse complement strand
GGGGGGCGTCTTAATCACCTTTGGTGGAAATGTTAGAATGATTGAAGGGCAGTCAGCAAGCTGGGGAGGCAAGGGGCCGGAAAAACCCTAAAACTGCAGAATCATCAAATCTGAGAAGCCCCAAATCGCTTGACCACCACCACTCGCTCACTCTGGCTTGGAAGCAAGCACTATGGTGGGGACCGCGCTGCCCCACAGGCCTGGAGGATCCTGAAAAGTCGTCACTCGCAGGCTCCCCCCCCCCCGACCCCCCAGCCCCGGGGACGGAACTTTGCCGCGCTTTGCCACTTCTGAAGCGATCTGGCAAGGTCAGCTGGCCCGAGGGGCGGGGCCTGTGCAAACCGAAGCCCCCCGCCACCCCGGGCCCCGAGCCCATCCAGCCCAAACACGGCCGACTTCTCCAGTCTCGTAGATTACAGATCACGATTGGGGTGACACGGACCTCCCGAGCCTGGTCCGGCTTTAACGCCCCGCGATTCTTCCATGACTCACCCGCCCACTCCGCACTGCCCCCCCCCCCAGAAGGCTCTGTTGGTGGGGGGTGTAGTCGGACCGTCTTGGGGCTGGCCTGAGAACCCATCTGGGTTGCTGCTGTCTTACCCCCGCGTTCTCATATCTAAGTACTTGACTTACATTTTGGGGAAGGATTATGGACACCTCCAAGAGTCTTTCCTCCTCCCCTATTTACTGAGGTTCACAATCAGTTCCGCAAGAAAGCATCTTTACCTCCAAGGGTAACTGTGGCCCATGCCATCCATATGTCCTGCCCCTCCTAGGTCACTGAGCTACTGATTTATCATCGGGTGAACCCGCGGGGGTGGGGATAGGGGGAGAGGTGCTAACTTTTTATTCTTTCTCCAATACTGAGACGGGTTTACATCTAACCTGCTCTTTCCCAAACCCCCTGCTGACCCAGAGTGCACAACGTAGCTGGATGTGGTTTGGGGCCAGGGCTCGAGACATCAAGGGCTCCCAAAATAAACTAAATCTGCACCACGGCTTCAGTGTCATGTTCTAAGCCACAGGAAATCTTTAAAAGAAAATCATACTTAAAACCAAAGTTACAAAGTACAATCTATTTAAACTTTAATTTGTGCATTTGTGATAATTAATGACTGCAAAACACTCAAGTTTTTTTTTTTTTAGAATGACATTGTTAAAAAGGCACGTTTCATTTTAATGAATGCATAGTGTACCATTCTAAAATATCCTAATTTCCTTACAAAGTGCTCTGAGCAGCCACTTACAGATACAGAATAGCAAAATATATTTACAATCTAGAGTTTAAAATTTGAAATCTGACTAAAAATAAACTTTAAAAAACTACAGAGAAAATTAGTGCTTTCTTCAGCTTAATTGTGTGAACATACCCTGCCCTCTAATTTTTTTTAGTGATTTACTTCAATTAAAAAAAAAAAGATTTCTGTACAATGTGTAGTTACAAAAGGCTACTTCAGTGTTTAATGCTAAAAGCCTTTTCAGATGTGGCTCTCGGGGTGTATCTGAGAACCAGAAAGAGTAAGCAGACTGTACCTCAAAAGTATTTCATGTTTCATATTGTAGAACAGTTCCAATGAAACCCCAGCCCTGAGCTAAGCTCTTCCTCTGACCCCTGCCAAAGACGGGTCACCACGGGCATGGTAAGATAACTCCACAAAGTGGGCTGCTCTCTCCAGTGAGGAAGCATTTGGAATTATGAGGAATAAGCTCAACATGCCAGGCCTCTTTTCCCCCAGGACTTTGTTGGCCCTCCTACTTGTATGGCATCAGGAGCTCTGTATCATCATCACTTTGTTCAAGTTAAAGGGCAACAAACAGGACTGTCAGTAATCTTGGGGCTTACACTGTTCTGAAGAGGATAAATCACAAATGACAGTGGAGAGCTGTAAGGTTCTTGAAACACCATAAGATATCTTGAGCCCAGTTCCCTGTAACTCAGTGTGCTTTCATTTTTCCCTACAAGATTTCAATATAAATTCCGCTTCAGAGGGAAGTTTGTTTATTGCAATTACCTAGTTAATTCAGTCCAGGTTAGCTGAGGGCTTGCTCTTGATGAGGTATGATGATCCTATGTGGCTGAGCCAAGATCATGAGTTATCTATATGTATACAGAGCTAGATCTATATAGATTCTATATCCTAACTGAGGGGAAAAAAATATCAGTCACTAACAAGGAAAAAGGCTCTAGGCAAGTAGAAACTCTTAAGTTGGCAAAATGACTTTCCTGTAGCAACACAAAGATAACCCAAAGCAGGCTCTTCTCAAGTGTTATGAAAATATTTGGTCAAATTACTTTTTGAGACTTTTGAGGTACAGTTTTTTTTAGTGTTATAATAGGTTTATAAAATATACATACACTGTTTTATCAAAAATATTTATACATTCTGTTACAACATATTGCTTTTTTACCCTCAGTAACTGCCAATATAAAATCTGGATTCAGTGGCCTAAAATGTATACAAATGTACTTCACATAAATGCTGGAGTTGGAGGCGTCTGCATGGCCACTGTGCCATAGTAACAAAGTGGTACAATTAAATAACAAGCCTAGAACATTGAATAGATTACAACTCACACATATACATGTTGATGGCATGTATATACTGACAATCTCCATGGTGTAAAAATGGTAACGTTTACCTTAATACAGCAGATACAAAGAGAACTAGGATGCTAAATGAAGGGTGGGTTGTTTTTAAAAAGGCCATCTGTTCATTGATTTGAAAAGTCATAACTGAAAATCCAGGAGCATCTAGGCTTTGGGAATGCATACAGAAAATACAGTATCTCAATTCATAGTGACCAGAAGCACTCCTTTCTTTACTTTCTTAAGAAAATGCTGATGTTCTGTTTGTTTCAGCAACGCTTAACAAACAAAAAACTGTTTGGCAAGTAGCTTTGAGAACTTGTCCATATTATTATGGAAGCACTTACATGGTTGGTAAAGATAAGGCATTAAAAACATTTCCTCCTAATAAATATAGAAAATTTACAAAAGAAGGCATCAATTCATTCCGTTATTTTCAAACTCAACACCAAAATGTGCACAAGCTGCAAACGACACTTTGGGATAATATTACAGTAATTCCTTTAAAAAATAACAGCATCTGCCTTATTCAGATAGAATCTTGTTAAGGTGGAGTATCACTAGCATCCCAAGCTTTTATTCTTAAAACACAGTGGAATGAAGCAAACTGGTTATCTTTTATCTTTTCTAGATTCCAAGCTGGTCTTCCTTCCACTTAAGGCAAGAATAGGACAAAAGTATCCACTGTAGAAGAGGAAGGAAAAAAAGACAACATTGATCCAAGTGTGTCCACCTGTGAAGGATGTTTATATGGCCTGTATTCAGCTTAAACCCCATAAAACTGTTTCCAGTGCACAGATTAAAAATGGAAATACATTGCAAAAGGCCACTCTTCAAGAAAGATATTAGACTAGTACTTTAAAAACAAATCTTCATGTGATTTCCAAAATCAGAAGCTACTGGTGGCACAGAGAGCAAGCGGAGGGGTTGCTATTCGGCTAAAGAGGTCTGTCTTCTCGCGAGTCACTCTGCTAGTTTCACAGTGTCTTGGAACTCAACACCAATCTGCAATGTAGTCGAAATCTCGAAACATTTCTTGCTCCTCTTCTGAAAGTATCCTTGGTTCCCGAGGTGGAGTCAGAATAGGTGCTTCTGAGGTAAATTCATCATCAAAATTACTTACATCCTCTCGTCCTCTGATGGTAGGAACAAAGGGTGGCTTTACTTTCTTGGCCAGCAAAGCATTCCAATCGATTAGCTGTTTCACAGTACAAAGAACAACAGACAGATTGAGTTTTTCTATTGTGATTTGTTAAATGGGATTAACAGTTCCCTTAATTTCCTACTTACCCGGAAAAATGGGTGTTTTTTGACATCCTCTGCATCTTTCTCACCAGCTCCCAGGCGGCGTTCTGGATTTCTTCTCAGTAGCTAATACCACAAACACAAGATTGTAAAATTAAAACTAGTCATCTTTATTGCTAAGATTCCCAGAGACTGTCTTTCGTTCTCCTTTCTTCTAAAAAGGATCCTCCATTCTCAAGGGCCTAGTTTGACAGCCGACAATTCGTTACTAAATAACCTTTCTTTAGACAATGCTAAATTTCAAACCACATATGTGGCTAAGTGTATATAAGGGGAACACCAGACTGTTTTCTATCACATATGTAATTTATTGCTGTATCTCTATTGAGTCAGAAACATATAAATACATTTTCACTTCATTTTACTAAGAAAACTATGTCACATTTGGTAAGGTACTTTGTGACTGCTTGAAGTAGTGGCTATCAAGGTCCCTTTCACCTCTCAAATTATGTGATTTATGCACAAAAATCCCCAACTGGTCACTTTTTATCTACTGTTAGAGTTCTGCTAATCCCAAGAAGTAATAAGTGTAATATGCATAAGCTAAATTGGTCAGATATTATTTAGAACGATTTGTCTATTTATGTAGGAGGTAAGGATAGTATAAATAAATTAAATGCTGCAATAGTTTTCTTCAGAACAAATTAGTTTCAAGAGACTGGCTGAATACCATTTGGCTCTTACCCTTCTCATTATGGAAATGGCTTCTGTAGACAAGAATCGTGGATACCTTACTTCATCATTTACAATACTGTCGAAAACCTCTTCTTCATCATCACCAGGAAAAGGAGACTGAAAAAATAAATAAATAAATAAATAAATAAATAAACCAAACAACTTTTGGTAGCTCAAAATTACTTGACTTCTTAAGTACTACAAGTTCCGCCATTACCTGGAGCATAACTTCCTTGCAGCCACACCTAAGAGGAACACAACCAGGAGGTTAAGAATAAAGGCTTTCAGGCAGCCAAAAGAAATGACAAAGATCCACTAATATTTCCACATTCAAAGCCTCGTATTTTACACACAATTTTAAAAAGCTTGGTGATCTTGTTTCTGAGTTTATGCAGATTCAAAATAGCAAATTAGAGGGAAGCTAAGCTATTCACACAACAGGTTAGAGATGACAGACAAAACTAGGAAAAGTAAGCCTGAAAACCCAAGTCACAGTAGTTACTGAAGATTTACTAAATCAGGGAGAAGCACAACTTCAAAAAGGTTAGCTTTGTTTGTCCTGCCTCGAACACTTACTAGTCATTGGGCTTAATTTCTCAGCTTTCTGGAAACTCTCTAAGACTCTAAGTTGGAAGAGCAGATGCAAATCTCTATTGGTGGAGGGAGTTTCCTCATAAGGCATTCCCTTTGCCAATGATTTTTCAATAATTGCCATGAAATAATAAAACAGGATAATTTAATTTTCTCTTTAGATATTTTTCCTGCTAGAGATGAAGCATTTGCTTCTATTAGTAACTTTCTGGCTTGGCTACTACTAATTCTGGAAAAGTTGTCATGTGTCTTTTATTTTCAAAGAGGATCAACCATATCAGCGATGTCATCTTGACTTATATGAGAAGTTGTTGTAAGTGAAGCAGAGCAATACAAAAGTCATCAGCCTCATTCCTCCAGTCATCAGAGTCCAGGGGCAAGACTAAGGTCAGGATGAGCAGCAATGGCTCAGGATGCAGTGGATGGCCTTGGCATCTTTGATGTCTGACCAAACTCCAAAGCCGCCTGTCCATTCCATCTGGAGAAGTCTTCATATGCTTGGGGCAGACATCTTCCTAATTTAGCAGCAGGGCTGAGGGCTGTCGATTACCTTCAGCCTGGTTTAGCTGGCCACCCAACATAGCTTTACTGGGATATGGCTGCTGTGCATGCTTCTGCTTCTTGGAGTCCCATGTAAGAGGTGAGTGCTAAGTTGGATGAGCAGCCCTCCCACAGAGGGACTGGCCCTCCTTGAATATACTGTACACCCTTTCTAGAACAGTAAGGCAACAAGAGAATCAAATGGCTATAACTTCTCCTGCAATAAGGTCTTAGAAGACACCATTTTTATGGATGACTTCTGAGTAAGTGAAAGAAAATCGAGCAAACATAATAAAAAAAAAATTATTGGTAGTGACTCCAACTGGCTTAAAATATAAACTTCTTTCTAAAATTTTGCAGGGAGTAACTGAAAGTAGAAGTGTAATGAGAAATATGACTCACAATACAGCTAGGAACAGTGGAAAAAACAACATTCAAGTTTATAAAAAGCTTGCTGAGTGAGACCCATATAATTCAGATCATCCTGAGAGGAGCTAAGAAAGCAAACAAGCATTTCTTAAGTGCCTACTAGTAGGGCCAGGCAGGGCATTTTGTTTATATTAATGCTACTGGTTTGATTCTTACAATAACCTTATGAGATAGGTATGAGTATTCTCATTTTGCAGAAGAGGACAACAGAAAGAAAGAAAAGATCTTTTCGCCACCACAATAATTAAATCTGCACTCTTACATAATCATCTTTAAAATGCTATTTGAAGAAAATAAATATCGGGAAAGCAAATGGGACTGGATGAAATATACTTTAAGAACTTCTGTGTTGGAGAAGAATGATGGGTACCCCATGTAGGAAAACAAAGCAAACGAAATACAACTACCAAAAAACAAAACAAACAAACAAACAAACAGGCAAGGTGACAAAATAGGAGGAAGTATAGCTGAGCTTTCTCTATTTTCCTTCCAAACAGATCTAGAAAACACACCAGAATGAATCTTATCTGGAAATCCTAGGGGAAAAAAAAGTCTAAGAGTCATTGTTGAGGTCTGTGAACACTGGAGATGGGATTTAGTTAGGAATAGCAATGCAAAACATTCTAGCACAGGAAGAAGATATACACAAGTGCAGAAAGAGGCTACAGACCCTACAGAAGGTTCTGATCTCGTACAATGTGCAGAAAGAGGTGCAATGGAAGTGGGTCATAGATCCACAATAAACTAAAGGGGGAACCTTGAATCTGGGGGAGGGGAAGATGATCCAGGAGAGGGATGACTTAAACTGTACTATATACATTCAAAAGTGAGCTGCAGCTCTGTGTCTCTGACCTCATGAGCAGAGCAGGGTCTCCATTCTAGCTTCCCTCCCAGTCTGAAGCCTTCAGTAGAATAACAAGGACAGGACTCCAAGATCAAAAGGAACCTACACTTCAATGCCTCTGTACTAGGCTGAGATGGTTCCTATCTCTCAGACTGATAGGACTGAATCCAGTTGCAGCCCACTGGAATTCCAAACACAGCAAAACCAGAGTATTGTTGCTCAGATCCAAAGCCAGGTCAAGAACTTGTAAAGCTGAGACCAAGGGAAAGAAGATATGAGTTTGCCATGGATCAGACCATTTTGGGAACACAAAGCCTGCAGAACACCAGCCTGAGCTGTCCCTGAGAACTTGGAATAACATAATTCTCAATACCACAATAAAGTAATACCTAGCTCAGATATTCACTCAAGAAGGATGGCCTTAAAAATCTAATATTAGGAAGTGGACTAGAAAAAGGGACAACAACAACAAAAAGAATCCCACCTTAAAAATATATATATATATTAAGGTGACAGAGACACTTCAAGATATAAAACCCATTAGGATTACAAATAATGCATAAGGAAAGACTCAAAGGAAAACACGGCATGGGCATAAGTTGAACTGGAATTACTCAAAGAGATGAAGAGTTTAAAAAAAAAATTAAATTTTTTTTTTTAAACAAATAAGAATGCTAAAGGAAAAAAAAAACAAAAAATAACTGAGAACTACAAAAGAATTAAAAAAGGAATTAATAGCTTGGCATAAGAAGTGCAACATCTAACCCAAAAAATTACTCCCTGAAAATTAGAATGGGTCAAATAAAAACTACAGACTCTATGAAATGATAAAAAAAAATATTAAAACAAAAACAAAATTGTAAAGATAGAAGAAAAATTAAGGTATCTAATAGGAAAAACAACTGGCCTGCAATACAGATCAAGGAGAAAGAAATTAAGATCCATTAGATTATGTGGACACTGTGACCAAAAAAAAGAAAAAAAGAAAAAGAAGGTATGGTGGAGAGTGGGTGACACCTGAACCTCATTCTCATTTGAATTGGTCAAAAGAGGGAAGAGTGAATAGGGATTAGTCCTATGCAAAACAAACTAAGGATTTACAAAAATACTTATTCTTGTGGTTTCAAAGAATTGGAAAGGGATTGTCTATTAATTGGGGAAAGGTTAAAAAGTTTTATGGCATATAAAGGTAATGGAATGATAGATTTTAAGAAATGAAGGGAACAGTTTCAGAGAAACCTAAGAATACCTGTATTACCTGATAGACTAGAATAAGAATTTATACAATGACAACAAAGATAAACAACCTTGAAAGACTAAGGAACTCTGATCAATGCAATGTGATTCCAGGGCTCATGGTAAAAGAATCTCACCTACCAGGTCCTGATAAACAAGTGATGAACTCAGTATGAGACAGACAGACAGATGCACATACCTATTGGTCATGGATTTTCTTTCCTTTTCAAGGAGGGTGGGTGAGAAAGAAAATAGGCTTTTGTTGACTGATAGAAAAATTATTTTAAAAAATCATGCTCTCATCGAGAAAATGGAAAAAACTAGTAAGCCACACATCTACTTTCTTATTTCCATAGAATAATCTACTGATATATCCAGGGCATTTTTGATGAGTTTAAGAACAGAAGCTTTTACAAACCATTTTTAAAGCAGATTGTGCCTTTACAGTTACACAATTGACAGAAAAGTGTTAAGAGAATACAATAACTCACAGTACTTATTACATGCTGACTGTTAAAAAAAAAAATCCATGCAGTTGGGAGAGTAAAACACTTTCATAAAGTCTGAATTTGGACTTAGGTTTTCCTGACTTCCTGACCTCCAGAGAGTCACACAATCCTGTCAATTGGGTTCAATCCACAACTCTTTCATCCAATTTTACTGGACCCTCACTGCTGCAGAGAAATCCTTTAGTCTTCCCTGATCAATTTTCAACAATGACATCCTCAGCAGAAGCTATTCTAAACACAGACTTCCTGGACTTTGTCCTTTCTCGAGCTGAGGACTGTGCATTCTTCAAGTGGCCAACATGGTTTCCTAAAAGGCAGCAGCGACCATGTGACTTCTATTCCCCATTTATCCCAGAATCAAATACAGAGCGTCTTTCTGACCTCGGAAGTATTCCCTTCAAAGGTCTGGCTACTGCCTCCTTCTCCAGCCTTACGCTTTCCTCCATGAGCTCCCCAGTCTAACAATACTTGCCTCCTCTTCCTCCTCACACCCAATGCTCTATCTCCAAAGTCTCTGCCTTAGTCTTTGTCCTTCTCTCCTCCTCTCCATCTCTCTGATTCCTGGGTTTCCTTCGGTGCTTAGCTCAAACACCATCTGCAAGGGCTCTTTCCACATTCTCTTGCTGTTCTTCAGATGGCTACCCAGCCTTAATCTAGTTATTAACATGTCTCTTATCAACATGTGAGACCTCTGAGAGCAGGAACCATTAATGCCTAGCATATAGTGACTACTTAACAAATGCTTCTTGATTGACTTCTTAATTAAGAAAACATTCTCCATTCTCTTGTTTTTTGTTTCTGTCTCAATGAAAAAGCTGTTTTTTTTTTCCTAAAGTAATCTTTCAATGGGTACTCTAAAAAATTTTTTTTGATTTGATTTGATTTTTGGTTTCAAATTCTCTCCTCATCTAGGGAAGGTAGATAGCACAGTAGAGAGTTCTGGAGTGACAAAGACTTAAGGGACTCTGGGCAAGTCACATATCCTCTATTCACCTCAGTTTCCTTAGCTGTAAAATAGGGACAACATTAGCACCTGCCTTCCAAGCATGCTGTGAGGCTCAAATGAGATAAAAATTACAAAGTGGTTGGCATGCAATAGGCACCTTTTAAGTCTTATTAAACAAGCCCATTACAAAAAGGTAGTTGAACAAAATAAAATTTCCCTAATAGTCATGTTTAAAAAAAAAAGCATCAATATGCACTATATCCATCAGCTTTTTATTTGAAGATGGACAGCACATGAGTTCTCTGGAATTATGACCACAGACTTGGAAAAGACTTTCACTTTTTATCTCTTCAGTTATTTTCACAGTTGTCTTTATAGTTATATTTACTTTAGTTATTAAACATAAATTATTATTAAACTGTTTCTCCTGATTCTGCTTATTCTACTCTGTATTAACTAATACAAGTCTTCCCAAGTTTTTTCTACAAGTCATCCTCTTAATCATTTCTTAAAAAACAACAGCATCCCAACACAAAGTTATTCAGCCATTCCTCAAATGATGGACAATCTCTCAGTTTCCAATGCTTTTTCACCAAGAAAAGAGCTCTATAATGAATTCTGTATGTGTGAGTTCTTTTCTTTTTTCTTTAATCTCTTTGGGGTATAGATTTAGTAGTACTAATTACTAAACACACACAGCCTAGCACAGCACTTTGAATACATTCTAAATTGATTTCCAGAATGGTTGGACCAATTCCCAGCTCCATCAAGAGAGTACATTAAAATACCTGTTTTCTCAAAAACCCTTCAGCATTTGTTATTTTCCCTTTTGGCAAAAACTTCCAATCTAATTATTAGAATTTAAAATATTTCTTATGGCTGACAGCTTGGACTTCTCCCTCTGAAAACTGCCTATTTATAACCTTTGGCCACGGGAAATAGGTCTTATTCTTAAAAATTTCAATCAGTTCCCTATACGTGAAACCTTTATCAGAGAAATTTGTTGCAAAGATTTTTTTCCCCTCAACTTTCTAACTTTTTTGTCTCTGCAAATTTTCTCCAAATCTGACATAATCAAAATTGCTTTGCCTCTTGTCAGTGAACTCTTCTCCCACCCACAAATATGACGGGAAATTTCTTCATGCTCCTTAAATTTGTTTTTGCTCTCACCCTTTCAAGTCTAAATCATGTTTCATGTGGAAACATGTTTCTTTGTATAGTGTGAGTGTTAAACCTTTATTTACTTTCTGCTTTCCAGTTTTTACAATAGCTTTTACTGAATGGGTAAGTTCCTGCTTTAATAGTTGGAATCTGCTACTGTGCTTATGCGCTTCTATATATTATGTACCTTATCTGTTCTACTGATCAACCTCTCTATTTCTTAGAAAGTACTAAATGGCTTCATAGTAGAGTTTGTGATCTGGTCCAACTGGGTCTTCTTCCCTCCCACTTTTTTCCCCATTAATTTCCTTGATATTTTTGACCTTTTGTCCCTCTTCCAAGTATACTGTGGTTCTCATGCCCTCCTGTCTTTTATGAAAGCTTACTTTCCTCCAATATTATTACTCATCATTTTTTCCCTCCCATCTTTCATCTTTTTCCATTCTTCCCATCCTGCCTATCTATATAGTTTGCTCCTCTGTAAAACGAAGGACTTGGAGCATTACTTGTTCTTCATTGCCACCTTCAGCTTTCTCTCTACCCTCTAATCACCCAGTCACCTTTCTACCTTTGAAGTCATTTTATCTAGTCTTCACTTATTCCAGATTATGGTGTTTATTATATAGAAACCGAAAAGGACAGTATCCCCCCCCCCCCTTTGATGCTTTATTTTTTTCCTGAATTACACATACATATTAATTTTTTTTTAACATTTTGAGTTCCAAAACTATCCCTCTTCTCCCTTTCCCCCTCCCTCTCTGAGATGGTAAGCAATTTGATATGTTATACATATGCAATCTTGTAAAAATAGGATGCTTTGATCTGTATTCAGACACCATTTATTCCTACTTTTTCAATGAACTCCATTTCTTGGCTCATAGTCTTCCTTGCTACTTCAACTCCTGACCTCTATGTTGTGTTCCTTCAAATACTCTTGGCCTCCCAGTTCTTCAATTCAGCTACTATGACCTCTGCCACACCACTTCAGGGATAGCCAGTGGGACAGTAACCAGATCTTGTCTCTACCCACAAATACTCTACTTCCATAAAATTTCTTCTTTCTACAATTATGCTCTCTATTATGTATCTCTGCTATATCTCTACTTCATTCTTCCTAAAACATTTTTATGTTTTCAATGTGACTTCCATCCCCTTTATTCCACAGTCATTTGCAAGGCTAATGTCCCTGCCATGGCTACACATTTCTTTCTTCCCAATATTAACCACTCATGGGACACTTTATCTCCCAATTATCTCTCTTATCCTCTCAAGTCTCTTGCCTCTTTGTGCTATTGTTTGCCATGTCTTGTTACCCCTAAACTCTCAAAAACCATGTTTTCTGCTTCAACTCATATGCTGTTGAAGAGAAACATAAGAAATCATGCAATTGTGCATCTAACGTCCATTACATATTCATGTTTTCTAATCTCCAGTGGGTTTCTCACTGCAACAAGGCAATCCTTTCAACCCCTCCTTAAATGATTCTCTCTCCCACTTACCATTATGTCTAACACACTTTTTTCCTGATTTTAGGGCTAATGCTCTATCCACTGCACCATCTAGCTATCCCCCATCATGTCTATATCAAACTGTCTCTCCTGTTCTCTCTCTCCTCTCAGTTGAGAACTGTGGCTTTGATTAGAAAAAGTCCTTTGGCATGTTTTCTCGCTTTCTAATACATGTATCCTTCATTCCATCCTTTCTGTCTTTCCCAACAGACACACTTGTACCCAAAATCATCTAGCCTCTTATCTTCAGCCTCTCATCTATTAGTTCTTTCCTTCTAATCTACAAACGTGCCTGATTCTCTTCTATCCTTAAAAGTTCATTAGCTCTTAGGATTCTCATTACCCCCTTGTCCCTCCCCTCCCTTTTTTATCCAAACTCCTAGATGCCGTTTATACTTAAGTCTGGGAAATTGTTCTCTCCAGAGTTAAAAACAGTTTCAACTTCCCAGTCTTCTTCTTCTCAAATTGGATTTTTCTTGACTTCTCTTCACTTATCACAGTGCCTAAAATATCGTAGAAACTTTGTATGCACTTGTGAACTAACGAGACACTTCAGGCCTAATGCTAGCTCATTTTGGACCCTAAAAACTTCTCACTTGCCCTTGCAATTGTGCCCAGTGACTATCCTTGCCCTCCTTTGCTCACTTCCTATTCACTTCTCAGTTCCTTTAAATTTGGCTTCTGGACTAGCCCCTTGAATCAAATTTCTCTCTCCAAGGTTATCAACAATCTCAATGCTGACCTCAAAAGCCTTTTGTCGGGCTTCATTTTATTTGGTTTTGCCAAAGTTGCTGACATTGCTAATTATTCATTCCTCAGGCAAAACTCTTTTCTTGGCTACCATGACCTTGTACTTTTGCATGCCCTTTCTCCTTAACACCCTTTCTTTCCTTCCGGACCTTTCTCTCTGCTTCTATATGACTCTATATTTGGTCTCATTGGTTCCTCCAAGATTAGCTCTTATGGCTTCAATCAGCTTCCCTACTCACACTCTCTGCAGGATTCTAGTCCTGTACCATTGCCTGTTGGTTACCTCTACATGAAGGTCACACAGGAAGTGGTTTTCTAAGTCATTCTGCTGTCTGCTATTTGCAGTTTTTGTGTACAAATTAAGGATACCATTTCTATTTGAGTCTGATACCATTGCTTTGAACCTCTTCTCCTATGTAGTTGATCAGTAGCTATATATACAGACACATACTGATGACAACTTGTCTAAATGCCTAAAACATTAAGTGATTTTCTTCCAAAGTCCCAGAAGCCAAAAGAAAACCAGGTATAGGATCATTCCTCCAAATTTTATAAATGGTACCAGCCAGTATTCCTTTATATCATCCTGTGACTCTTCCTTCTCCCTTAACCCTTACATCTAATCAGTTGCCTAGATATGTTGAATATCCATGACAAATCTTGCACTCTTTTTGGATTACTGCCATAGTTTTCTAATTTGTCTCCCCCATCTTAATCTATCCCTTATACTCAAAATTCCAAGCTGATATTGCTAAAATACAATTCTGACCACATCACCCATCCCCAATGACCTTCAGGATAAAATACAAAATTCTCAGCCTGGTAAATTTAAAGCTTTCTACAAAATCTGGGTACCATTTCCATTATTATTTCTTATTATTTCCTTTTACATACTTTCCTTTCTATTCAAATTGGATCACCACTCTAGCTATTCTTCATAATGGACATTTCCCCTTCTCCTCACTTTACTTATGTATAAGGCACATTGCTAAGTCTCAAATGCACTCACTTTGCAAATCCCCCTTGAAAAAGCCCTAGTTTCTTTCAAAGTAAATCCTATAAAGCAAGTGTCACCTCCTATAAAAGACCTTCCCTTATTCTTTCCTGCCCCTTTCCCCAGAATGATTAACAGTCTCTCTCCTTTAAAATTACCTTCTATATAATTTGTATTGCATTTGAAAGTAATTGTACTGTATTTACTTATGGAAATCTATCTCCTTAGTAGAATGCAGGAAGAACATAGTAAAAAGAAATGTTTATTAATTTTAAGTAAGCCCTGGAACATGAACAGAGTCTCCTATGACATATATAGTCACTAAAGAGTTCTACACTAACAATTCTTAAATCTACCCATCATGCCCTAACATCAGCTGACCTCCAGTCCTTCATCTCTAAATGCTTCTCAGACACTGGAAACTAGATGTTCTGCAGACAACCTCCTAAAATCGTTCTCAACCTCCAACATTCCTGATTACTGTAGCACCACCAGTCTCCCAGTCCCTCAGTTTTGCAAGCTGGGAGTCATTCCCAACCCTTCCCTCTCTCTCACCCTCACATCTGGGCTGGTGCTAAGGCCTGTTGATTTCATCTCTGCAATTCTCTTTCAAATACACCACCTTTTCTCTGACACTGCCACTCACCTGGTGCAGGCTCTCATACTTGGATTGCTGCAATAGCCTGTGATGGGTTGGCCTGTCTCCAGTCTCTCCCCACTCTGATCCATCCTTCATTCAGCCAACTACAGTGATTTTTACTAAAAAATGCAGGTCTGACCATGGTCACCCCACCCCAAATAAAGTCCACTGGGTCCCCAGGATCACATATGAAATGCTCTGTTTGGAATTCAGTCCTTCACACCTGGGCCCCTCCTGTGCCCAGAACCTGTGCAGTTCTTATCTCTTCTAGCCAGTGATACTGACCTCCAGGATGTCCCTTGAACAGGACCCTACACCTCTTGCCCCTGTCCTCCAGGCCTGGTGTGTTCTCCCTCTGTTGCTATTGCTTCCTTTAAATTTCACATCCAATTCCATCTTGTTCAGAAAGCTTTGCCAGACTCCCCTCAATTCCAGTGCCCATTCATCTTGTGCATCACTTGTTTGCAGAGATTTGTCGTCTCTTCCACTAAATTATGAGTTCCTTGAGGGCAGGACTGCCTTTTGCCTTGTTCTGTGTCCCCAGTGCTAACCACTGAGTCTGCCACATAATAAACACTTTAATTAATGCTTACTAATTGACTGACATACTTAGTATCAAGTGAATGAAGAATGACTGTTGTCTGACTAAAAACTAGTGGGCTATATAGCCACAGAGCAGGTCGACAGGTGCATAAGGACGGACGGACAAATAAAATAAGCCCAGAACTGATCAGGAGAGAAAAGTGCTGGATTGCATTTTAGGAACTGATCTTATTATTATTATTTTTTTTGCTTTTTGCTGAGGCAATTGGGGTTAAAGTGACTTGCCCAGGGTCACACAGCTAGGGAATGTTAAGTGTCTGAGATCAAATTTGAACTCAGGTCCTCCTGACTTCAGGGCTGGTGCTCTATCCACTGCACCACCTAGCTGCCCCAACTGATCAATTTTTAAAGATGACTCCAACCTCTGCAATGAAACAAATACCCAATCCTTTTAAACATCAGTAAGTTTTCTAGTGATGCTGTGTAGCTAAAGGTCATGGAATGACATCATCTCCAAAGAATTAAACTTGTGGGTTACTCAAAGGAAAACAAAGAGGTAAAGAGTGAGTATAAGCTGTGACATACAGGTCCCAATCAACTACACAGGAGAAGAGATTCAAAGCAATGGTATTGAACTCAAATAGAAATGGTATCCCTAATTTGTACACTAGAAATAGCAAACAGCAGACTGATTTAGGAAGCCACATATTAACATTTTCTATGTTTCACTGTATTTTTATTTATTTAGTTAAATATTTCTCAATTACATTTTAATCTGGTTTTGGCTAAACTTAGAAAATGTTACAGGCCACAATGAGGTTCGAGAGCTTTGTGTTGGTATAAAGGATATTTTCAAAGAAATTTATGATCAGAATAGGAGGTGGATGAGTCATGTAGTGATAATGTGATAATTGAAGAAATGTCAGCAACCTCTACTGGAATACACACAAACGTGAGGAGAAATAAGGGATAACCTCCAGAATGTTGGGTAAATAGTCAATGGAGAAGTTAAAGGAGATCATGAACACCCAACTGTATAGATCGGAGAAACCATGATCAGCTGGGATAAGATTACAAATCCAATAAAATATCTAAATAAATTGTCTTGAACCCAATACTACCAAAAAAAGTTTTAAAAGTCCAGGAGAGTCTAGCCATGAATTAAGTTATTAGTAGGTCCTTGGACATATACCATTTTGGACAGGTTCTAAAAAGCAATTTGAGTAAATCTAAATACAATCTAGAATACAATGCTATTAGTGTAATAGCATTGACAACAAGTTCTCCAATGTCTGGGAGAATTAAAATAAAAATCAGGTTAGGTGATTACTTTTAAAGGATTTTTTAAGCATGTTTCCACACAGTTGAACACAGTTCTTTCTCACAATTGTGACTAAGGCCAAGTGACCAATGCCCTTGTGAATGCAGGAAAACCTCAGCTCTTGTTAACAAGCAGGGGGAGACAAGGCAGTGTACTAGCATTAAAATCAGGGAGAGTACCTCTGCGGAGTAGGGTTCCAGAACCTCGGATAGAAACTAAAGAAACCATTATAGAAAAGTTGAACTAACAACAATAAAAATTTATGACATGATAGGGTACTGGGATTATATATAGTTTTGCATATTGAGAACATCTCAGGCTCAGAAATAGTAAGAGTTCCTACGTGTTGATCTATTTTCTCCAAAAAGTTTACCTCAAATTTTAAGAACTATAATGTATGAAAGACAGAAAAGAACTACTTTGTGAGTTGACTTTCTAGTTTAAGAGGACAGTTAATCTTGGTTTTGATGAAGGTTTTTCAATGAGTAATGCTGTCTATATTCTGCTCTATTCTCAGCATCCTCTGCAAACATTATGGCATTTAGTATCAGAAGCTTAGCAGGCAGTTGTAGTGGCTATGAGTAGGAATGGAAGCAAAGTTCTCATTTTTCCTAAAGCACTAAGCTTTCTAGTTGCACTCATTTTTTCCCCCCTACCCAGGACAGCTTATTAACCACTACTCACCTCTCCAACCAGCATTTCATATATAAGCACACCAAGCCCCCACCAGTCCACAGCTCTTGTATAAGACGTTTCAGTCAAGACTTCCGGAGCTAGAAATTCTGGAGTGCCACAAAATGTGCTCGTTCTGTCTCCAAAGCCCATTCCTAAAAAATAGAAAAACCAAATCACTCCTTAGATACCTCATATGTTCTCCCCTCTTTCTCAATACCCTCCACCTAGAGCTAACATAAAAACTAGTTGATATCTTCCTAAATAAAAAATACACAGGGAGAAGCAAATCTCATATACCATGCTGGCACTTTCCCCAGAATAACCCTGCCCCCTCCTCATCATTTTCTGATGAGTAGGTAAAAGTACCCAGAATGGTGATAAATAAATAGGTAACAGTCAACTCAATCCAAAAAAAAAAAAAAAACCCAAAATTTTAGTATTTTCAGTATACTGAAAATTATCAAATTATATTGAAGGAAAATATACACATTATGAAATGTTCTATTACTTTTTTCTTTCTTCTTTAAGGGAAGATGATACAATGTATAATATGTCTAGAAAACTAGATGGAAAAAATGCAAAAAAAGTCAATAAAAATAAAAATCCAAAATCTAGGTAGTGATTTTTCTGGATAATCAAGTGTTGACCAAGTTATACCTGCAAATGTCATGCAATTTAATCCAATTTGTTTAGTCCAATTTATTTTCAATGTGCCTATTCCTATAATTTATACATGTAATCATCCAATCTACATAATACAAGTTGATGATATCAAGTCAACAACAAATATTAATTACAGAATAGACACTTCCAAAAAGCTGAAAGCCTTTCATTATTACTTTTAAATACAAATAAAAATTCATGAGTTCTTTAAATAGTTGAACAGGGTATAGGGAAATATATACATTTCACAAATAAACTCTCCACATATTTGATGCTTCAAGTAACCTGACAAAAATCAGAAAGGGAGTCATTTAATAGAAGAGGGAAAAGAAATTAGGGCACCTGCTTTTTATTATGATGTCCTGTTCACTACTACGAGCTTATACATATCACTTTCAAGGTATAATAAAGCATTCTTTTGTCAAATTTTCATAAACAGCAAAATCTATACCTACATTTTTAGATAATCTTTTGATACTTTTTTTTAGATACTTTTTAGGGAGGGAGGGAAGAAAGAGGGTAGAGAGAATATGAACGTGTAATTTCATCAGGATAATGTACTCTCAGTTAGGAAATATCCTCTATCAGTGCAGATCAGCACCTGACTCATCAGCAACTTATAATTCTTAGAAAGGCTACTTGGGGACTACTTGAGGGTCACAGACACAGTGTGTATCAGAGGCAGGCCATGTACCTACATCTTCCTTTCAGGATGACTCTGAATCTATTATCTGATGGCTAACTTTCCTTGTTTATGTTGTACATGTATATTTTGTCAGTCTGTCAGTTACTGTAGTTCATTCATCCAAAGGAAGCTTTAAGACAGCTCACTTAACTTGGAAGTATTTTAAGTCTTCTTGTACGTTAAGGCCAAAGGCAAGAAAGCATATTCAATGTATCCATAGCCAGTGGGCATTATTTCCATCAATTATATTCAAACTGGATTTCTGACCCCAACCATATTAAATAAAATAGCTCATCTTTGATATTTTCCTTTAAAACGAGATGTTCTCTGTATCACGCTCTGCAAGTCTTAAAATGTTATGCAAAAGTCTCCCCATTTAAAAAAAAAAAAAAAAAAACCACTGAGAGGAAGAGTTGCACAGATGAATCCAGAAGATCTGGGTTCTAAGCATGCCTGACACATCCTGGCTGTGAGACCCCGAGCAAGTCACTTGGTCTCTCAGGGATTCAAAAGCAGATTTCTAAGGCTGTTTAAATTGCCATGAAGTTACTGACTTTTACTTGTACAGGGTGTTCCACAATATACACACCAATAAAATCCTAGATCCGATTCAAAGAAATTAAAAAAAAAAAAAAAAGAAAGAAAAGAAAAGAAAAGAAAAAAGAAAAAAAAAATGGACCTTATTGCCAGACAGTCCTTTTCCATTTTAATAGCGACTGTGGTAATGTGGCAGAAGAAGATAGCTCTAGGACAGTCTAGCAATATTAACTTCAATCAGAGCACTTTATCTAAATGGGAGCTCTGGCAAGATGGTCAATGAAGTGACATATTATTGGAACAACTAGATCAAATCAAGAAATATCTTGTAATCAAAAACAAAACAAAACAGAAGAAAAAAGGAATCTGAATCAAAAAGGAGGTATGTTCACAAGAGGCAAATCAAAGAGAAGAGCTGTTTTCTTCAATAGTCAAAGGCAAGAAAAGATATCATTTTACAGATTTTCTGAACAATTTCTTTTGCAGTGTTATTAAGCAGCAAGATCATCATCAAGATAATTGTGGCCTACATTCCAGCATCTGTTGAAGAGGCTAAAAAAGGAGAAAAATTCTACATGAAGAACCTGACAAGCACTTCCAAAAAAGAGAATAATTTTTGACACTTAGCACCTTAATGAAGATGGACATAGGGGAAGATGATGACAAATATATTGGAAATCATGGCTCAGGTCTCACAAACCAATGAGACGAAAGGCCAGCTTTTCACAATCCCATATGGGGTCTTATGACTGAATATGGAGGGGAGGATGTTTTTTCAAAATTATGATTTATTAGCAGTAAATGTTTGAATCCCTATAAACCAGGGGTCACATAAAAATTTCTCAGATGAAAAGAGGTCATAAAAGAAAAAAGTTGAAGAAGTTCAGATTACACATAAAACTCACAGTTATTCAGCACTTTATATTCACAAAGAACTGCTTGGGGCACTTGAGAAGCTAACTAACTTGTTCCATTCTTACATAGGCAGAAGAAGGTCAATTAATGGTGAATATGACAAGCACTGAGAAGCACAAAAAATGAAACTGACAATATGTCAACAGAAACAAAGAAATGTGTTACTGTATTCAGCTCTGTGCATCTGGACCATTAATTAGAGGAAAGATAAAAATCAGTATCAACGCAGAAGGTGAAGGATAAGAAGGCATCAAACAAATGCAACAGCTTCAACTTGACCTATAAAATGAACAACAAATGTGTAAAAAAAAAAAAAAAAAGAAAAAGAAAAAGAAAAAAAGATACAACCCATAAAATGCCTTAGCTAGCAAAGGGCATGATGGATTTAACTTCAGAAGAATTGGGTGTGAGTCCCAGCTCTTATGGCTTCTGTCTGTGTCACCTTGGGCAATCTTTTGCTTGTCTGACCTCAGTTTCTTCATTGGTTAAAATGAAGCATTTGGGCTCAATGGCCTCAAAGTATCTTCTAGCTCTCAATCTATGAGCTTGGGATTCTGTGCCAAGAAGAAGGATATGACAGAAAAAGGCAGTAAAAAATGGCTTAGAATATCAACTCATGTGAAAACATTACAAAAGAGGAAGATTGTAAAAAAACAAACAAACAAGGCTAGTTTGAAGTGAATGCCAAGTGAGCATCATCAGACCAAACTGGTGAGCCTCTGTCGGGGTCTTCAATAAGGACTTCTTTGTAGCCCCTGTGACTGTCAGAATCCTACCCAAGAACAGCACAGAGTGGACAAGAACTACCCCATAGTGAGGAGACCCACACTGGGCAGGGACCCAGCCCTGAAAATACTCAAGGCTCACATTCCATGCTACCACAGGACAGCAAAGAATCCAGGAGGATACAGAAGGTCACGGGACATATTATTATTGAAAAAGAAAAAGACAAATGAAAGACTTTACTACCCACCCTTCTACAGAAAGATACTTTCTCATCTTTGTGGAAAATAAATTCAACATCAATGATATCATTGGTGAAAATAAGAAATGGGAATATAAAGACTGCCATCAACAATTCTCAAATAGGCCACATCTTTACAAACTAAATCTTAAGGAAAAAACAAAACTCAAGGCATCATTCGTGTTTATGCTAAGATCATAAAAGAGTCTTAATAAATGCAAGTAACAGACACATGTGTCTATCAATATGCACATGTTAATAACCGATTACTAACAATCAAACAAGGCAAGATATTTGCCACTATGATGAAGAGTTGCAAAGTCCAAATGGACAAGATTATTGAAATTGCTCTGCTGTTTCTGTAGGTAGATGATCCTGAGTTGATTGTATCAAAATCCCAGAATATTAACATGGTCACATTCAAGAGACTGCTTTAACAATCCACACATGGAAAACTAAATGGATGAAAAATAACTATTGTCCAGACTATTTTGCATAAATGAAAGACCATTCCACTGAGTAAACATATATATATGCACATATATATATGTATGTATGTAT